>JASGCC010001957.1:0-31575 GCA_030067915.1 Hydractinia echinata | reverse complement strand
AAAACCTGCGATTCCGTAAATCCCGTATAGTCGAATGTATACAAAGAAAGTTAAGCAGGGAGTAAACTCATTTCCCGAACGATTTTTAAAATTATTTTTTCACCACTAAACCCATGAGACTTGTAGTTTTCAAAATATTTTTCATTTTTGATGAGACGCCGAATTGAAAGCAGTTTAATCGCCGGCAACCGAAAACCCGCGATTCCCGTAAATCCCGGACTCGCCGTATAGTCGAATGTATCAAGAAAGTACCCAGGGAGGTAAACTTATTTCCCGAACAATTTTTAAAATTATTTTTTCACCACTAAAACCCATGAGAATTGCAGTTTTCCAAAATGTTTTCATTTTTGATGAGACGCGAATGAAAGCAGATTTAATCTCCGGCAACCGAAACCCGCGATTTCGTAAATCCCGGGCTCGGCCCGTATAGTGAATGTATACAAAGAAAGTACCCGGGGAGAAAACTCATTTCCCGAACGATTTTTAAAATTATTTTTTCACACTAAAACCCATGAGACTTGTAGTTTTCAAAAATATTTTCATTTTGATGAAACGCCGAATGAAAGCAGTTTAATCGCCGGCAACCGAAAACCGCGATTTCCCGTAAATCCCGTATAGTCGAATGTATACAAAGAAAGTAAGCAGGGAGTAACTCATTTCCCGAACGATTTTTAAAATTATTTTTTCACCACTAAAACCATGAGACTGTAGTTTTCAAAAATATTTTCATTTTTGATGAGACGCCGAATGAAAGCAGTTTAATCTCCGCAACCGAAAACCCGCGATTTCCGTAAATCCGGGTCGGCCGTATAGTGAATGTATACAAAGAAAGTACCCGGGAGTAAACTCATTCCCGAACGATTTTTAAAAATTATTTTTTCACCACTAAAACCCATGAATTGTATTTTTCAAAAATTTTTCGATTTTGATGAGACGCCGAATGAAAGCAGTTTAATCGCCGGCAACCGAAACCCGCGATTTCCCGTAAATCCCGGGCTCGGCCCGTATAGTGGAATGTATACAAAGAAAGTACCCAGGGAGTAAACTCATTTCCGAACGATTTTTAAAGTTATTTTTTCACCACTAAAACCCATGAGACTTGTAATTTTCAAAATATTTTCATTTTTGATGAGACGCCGAATGAAAGCAGTTTAATCGCCGGCAACCTAAAACCGCGATTTCCGTAAATCCCGTATAGTCGAATGTATACAAGAAAGTAAGCAGGGAGTAAACTCATTTCCCGAACGATTTTTAAAATTATTTTTCACCACTAAACCATGTGAACTTGTAGTTTTCAAAAATATTTTCATTTTTGATGAGACGCCGAATGAAAGCAGTTTAATCGCCGGCAACCGAAAACCCGCGATTTCCGTAAATCCCGTATAGTCGAATGTTATAAAGAAAGTAGCAGGGAGTAAATCATTTCACGAACAATTTTTAAAATTATTTTTTACCAATAAAAACCATGAGACTTGTAGTTTTAAAAAATATTTTCATTTTGATGAGACGCCGAATGAAAACAGTTTTAATCGCCGGCAACCGAAAACCCGCGATTTCCCGTAAATCCCGTATAGTCGAATGTATACAAAGAAAGTATGCAGGGAGTAAACTCATTTCCCGAAAAAATTTTAAATTATTTTTTCACCACTAAAACCATGAGACTTGTAGTTTTAAAAAATATTTTCATTTTTGATGAGACGCCGAATGAAAACAGTTTAATCGCCGGAAACCGAAAACCCGCGATTTCCCGTAAATTCCCGTATAGTCGAATGTATACAAAGAAAGTAAGCAGGGAGTAAACTCATTTCCCGAAAATTTTTAAAATTATTTTTTCACACTAAAACCCATGAGACTTGCAGTTTTCAAAAATATTTTCATTTTTGATGAGACGCCGAATGAAAACAGTTTAATCGCGGCAACCGAAAACCGCGATTTCCCGTAATCCTCGTATATGTCGAATGTATACAAAGAAAGTAAGCAGGAGTAAACTCATTTCCCGAAAAATTTTTAAAAATTATTTTCACCACTAAAACCCATGAGACTTGTAGTTTTAAAAAATATTTTCATTTTTGATGAGACGCCGAATGAAAACAGTTTAAATCGCCGCGGCAACCGAAAACCCGCGATTTCCCGCAAATCCCGGCTCGGCCCTATAGTGGAATGTATACAAAGAAAGTACCCAGGGAGTAACTCCATTTCCCGAACGATTTTTAAAATTATTTTTTTCACACTAAAACCATGAGACTTGTATTTTCAAAAAATATTTTCATTTTTGATAGACGCCGAATGAAAGCAGTTTAATCTCCGGCAACCAAAACCCGCCGATTTCCGTAAATCCCGGCTCGCCGTATGTCGAATGTATACAAAGAAAGTAACCAGGGAGTAAACTCATTTCCGAACGATTTTTAAAATTATTTGTTTCACCACTAAAACCATGAGACTTGTAGTTTTCAAAAAATTTTCATTTTTTGATTGAGACGCCGAGTGAAGCAGTTTAATCGCCGGCAACGAAAACCGCGATTTCCCGTAAATCCCGTTTATAGTTATCTCTCTCTTTCGGTTGCCGGCGATTAAACTGTTTTCATTCGGCGTCTCATCAAAAATGAAAATATTTTTTAAAACTACAAGTCTCATGGGTTTTAGTGGTGAAAAAATAATTTAAAAATTTTCGGGAAATGAGTTTACTCCCTGCTTACTTTCTTTGTATACATTCGACTATACGAGATTACGGGAATCGCGGGTTTTCGGTTGCCGGCGATTAAACTGTTTCATTCGGCGTCTCATCAAAAATGAAAATATTTTTTAAAACTACAAGTCTCATGGGTTTTAGTGGTGAAAAAATAATTTTAAAAATTTTCGGGAAATGAGTTTACTCCCTGCTTACTTTCTTTGTATACATTCGACTATACGGGATTTACGGGAAATCGCGGGTTTTCGGTTTGCCGGCGATTAAACTGTTTTCATTCGGCGTCTCATCAAAAATGAAAATATTTTTTAAAACTACAAGTCTCATGGGTTTTAGTGGTGAAAAAATAATTTTAAAATTTTTTCGGGAAATGAGTTTACTCCCTGCATACTTTCTTTGTATACATTCGACTATACGGGATTTACGGGAAATCGCGGGTTTTCGGTTGCCGGCGATTAAACTGTTTTCATTCGGCGTCTCATCAAAAATGAAAATATTTTTTAAAACTACAAGTCTCATGGGTTTTATTGGTGAAAAAATAATTTTAAAAATTGTTCGTGAAATGAGTTTACTCCCTGCTTACTTTCTTTATATACATTCGACTATACGGGATTTACCGGAAATCGCGGGTTTTCGGTTGCCGGCGATTAAACTGCTTTCATTCGGCGTCTCATCAAAAATGAAAATATTTTTGAAAACTACAAGTCTCATGGGTTTTAGTGGTGAAAAAATAATTTTAAAAATCGTTCGGGAAATGAGTTTACTCCCTGCTTACTTTCTTTGTATACATTCGACTATACGGGATTTACGGGAAATCGCGGGTTTTAGGTTGCCGGCGATTAAACTGCTTTCATTCGGCGTCTCATCAAAAATGAAAATATTTTTGAAAATTACAAGTCTCATGGGTTTTAGTGGTGAAAAAATAACTTTAAAAATCGTTCGGGAAATGAGTTTACTCCCTGGGTACTTTCTTTGTATACATTCCACTATACGGGCCGAGCCCGGGATTTACGGGAAATCGCGGGTTTTCGGTTGCCGGCGATTAAACTGCTTTCATTCGGCGTCTCATCAAAATCGAAAACATTTTTGAAAACTACAATTCTCATGGGTTTTAGTGGTGAAAAATAATTTTAAAAATCGTTCGGGAAATGAGTTTACTCCCCGGGTACTTTCTTTGTATACATTGGACTATACGGGCCGAGCCCGGGATTTACGAAATCGCGGGTTTTCGGTTGCCGGAGATTAAACTGCTTTCATTCGGCGTCTCATCAAAAATGAAAATATTTTTGAAAACTACAAGTCTCATGGGTTTTAGTGGTGAAAAAATAATTTTAAAAATCGTTCGGGAAATGAGTTTACTCCCTGCTTACTTTCTTTGTATACATTCGACTATACGGGATTTACGGGAAATCGCGGGTTTTCGGTTGCCGGCGATTAAACTGCTTTCATTCGGCGTTTCATCAAAAATGAAAATATTTTTGAAAACTACAAGTCTCATGGGTTTTAGTGGTGAAAAAATAATTTTAAAAATCGTTCGGGAAATGAGTTTTCTCCCCGGGTACTTTCTTTGTATACATTCGACTATACGGGCCGAGCCCGGGATTTACGAAATCGCGGGTTTTCGGTTGCCGGAGATTAAACTGCTTTCATTCGGCGTCTCATCAAAAATGAAAACATTTTTGAAAACTGCAATTCTCATGGGTTTTAGTGGTGAAAAAATAATTTTAAAAATTGTTCGGGAAATAAGTTTACTCCCTGGGTACTTTCTTTGTATACATTCGACTATACGGGCCGAGTCCGGGATTTACGGGAAATCGCGGGTTTTCGGTTGCCGGCGATTAAACTGCTTTCATTCGGCGTCTCATCAAAAATGAAAATATTTTTGAAAACTACAAGTCTCATGGGTTTTAGTGGTGAAAAAATAATTTTAAAAATCGTTCGGGAAATGAGTTTACTCCCTGCTTACTTTCTTTGTATACATTCGACTATACGGGATTTACGGGAAATCGCAGGTTTTCGGTTGCCGGCGATTAAACTGCTTTCATTCGGCGTTTCATCAAAAATGAAAATATTTTTGAAAACTACAAGTCTCATGGGTTTTAGTGGTGAAAAAATAATTTAAAAATCGTTCGGGAAATGAGTTTACTCCCCGGGTACTTTCTTTGTATACATTCGACTATACGGCCGAGCCCGGGATTTACGAAATCGCGGGTTTTAGGTTGCCGGAGATTAAACTGGCTTTCATTCGGCGTCTCATCAAAAATGAAAATATTTTTGAAAATTACAAGTCTCATGGGTTTTAGTGGTGAAAAAATAACTTTAAAAATCGTTCGGGAAATGAGTTTACTCCCTGGGTACTTTCTTTGTATACATTCCACTATACGGACCGAGCCGGATTACGGGAAATCGCGGGTTTTCGGTTGCCGGCGATTAAACTGCTTTCATTCGGGCGTCTCATCAAAATCGAAAACATTTTTGAAAACTACAATTCTCATGGGTTTTAGTGGTGAAAAAATAATTTTAAAAATCGTTCGGGAAATGAGTTTACTCCCCGGGTACTTTCTTTGTATACATTCGACTATACGGGCCGAGCCCGGGATTTACGAAATCGCGGGTTTTAGGTTGCCGGAGATTAAACTGCTTTCATTCGACGTCTCATCAAAAATGAAAATATTTTTGAAAATTACAAGTCTCATGGGTTTTAGTGGTGAGAAAATAATTTTAAAAATCGTTCGGGAAATGGGTTTACTCCCTGCTTACTTTCTTTGTATACATTCGACTATACGGGATTTACGGGAAAGCGCGGGTTTTCGGTTGCCGGCGATTAAACTGTTTTCATTCGGCGTCTCATCAAAAATGAAAATATTTTTTAAAACTACAAGTCTCATGGGTTTTAGTGGTGAAAAAATAATTTTAAAAATCGTTAGGGAAATGAGTTTACTCCCTGCTTACTTTCTTTGTATACATTCGACTATACGGGATTTACGGGAAATCGCGGGTTTTCGGTTGCCGGCGATTAAACTGCTTTCACTCGGCGTCTCATCAAAAATGAAAATATTTTTGAAAACTACAAGTCTCATGGGTTTTAGTGGTGAAAAAATAATTTTAAAAATCGTTCGGGAAATGAGTTTACTCCCTGGTTACTTTCTTTGTATACATTCGACAATACGGGCCGAGCCCGGGATTTACGGGAAATCGCGGGTTTTTGGTTGCCGGAGATTAAACTGCTTTCATTCGACGTCTCATCAAAAATGAAAATATTTTTGAAAACTACAAGTCTCATGGGTTTTAGTGGTGAAAAAATAATTTTAAAAATCGTTCGGGAAATGAGTTTACTCCCTGGGTACTTTCTTTGTATACATTCCACTATACGGGCCGAGCCGGGATTTGCGGGAAATCGCGGGTTTTCGGTTGCCGGCGATTAAACTGTTTTCATTCGGCGTCTCATCAAAAATGAAAATATTTTTTAAAACTACAAGTCTCATGGGTTTTAGTGGTGAAAAAATAATTTTAAAAATTTTTCGGGAAATGAGTTTACTCCCTGCTTACTTTCTTTGTATACATTCGACTATACGGGATTTACGGGAAATCGCGGGTTTTCGGTTGCCGGCGATTAAACTGTTTTCATTCGGCGTTTCATCAAAAATGAAAATATTTTTTAAAACTACAAGTCTCATGGGTTTTATTGGTGAAAAAATAATTTTAAAAATCGTTCGTGAAATGAGTTTACTCCCTGCTTACTTTCTTTGTATACATTCGACTATACGGGATTTACGGGAAATCGCGGGTTTTCGGTTGCCGGCGATTAAACTGCTTTCATTCGGCGTTTCATCAAAAATGAAAATATTTTTGAAAACTACAAGTCTCATGGGTTTTAGTGGTGAAAAAATAATTTTAAAAATCGTTCGGGAAATGAGTTTACTCCCCGGGTACTTTCTTTGTATACATTCGACTATACGGGCCGAGCCCGGGATTTACGAAATCGCGGGTTTTAGGTTGCCGGAGATTAAACTGCTTTCATTCGGCGTCTCATCAAAAATGAAAATATTTTTGAAAATTACAAGTCTCATGGGTTTTAGTGGTGAAAAAATAATTTTAAAAATCGTTCGGGAAATGAGTTTACTCCCTGGGTACTTTCTTTGTATACATTCCACTATACGGGCCGAGCCCGGGATTTACGGGAAATCGCGGGTTTTCGGTTGCCGGCGATTAAACTGCTTTCATTCGGCGTCTCATCAAAATCGAAAACATTTTTGAAAACTACAATTCTCATGGGTTTTAGTGGTGAAAAAATAATTTTAAAAATCGTTCGGGAAATGAGTTTACTCCCTGGGTACTTTCTTTGTATACATTCGACTATACGGGCCGAGCCCGGGATTTACGGGAAATCGGTGGGTTTTTGGTTGCCGGAGATTAAACTGCTTTCATTCGGCGTCTCATCAAAAATGAAAATATTTTTGAAAATTACAAGTCTCATGGGTTTTAGTGGTGAAAAAATAATTTTAAAAATCGTTCGGGAAATGAGTTTACTCCTTGGGTACTTTCTTTGTATACATTCCACTATACGGGCCGAGCCGGGATTTACGGGAAATCGCGGGTTTTCGGTTGCCGGCGATTAAACTGCTTTCATTCGGCGTCTCATCAAAAATGAAAACATTTTTGAAAACTGCAATTCTCATGGGTTTTAGTGGTGAAAAAATAATTTTAAAAATTGTTCGGGAAATAAGTTTACTCCCTGGGTACTTTCTTTGTATACATTCGACTATACTGGCCGAGTCCGGGATTTACGGGAAATCGCGGGTTTTCGGTTGCCGGCGATTAAACTGCTTTCATTCGGCGTCTCATCAAAAATGAAAATATTTTTGAAAACTACAAGTCTCATGGGTTTTAGTGGTGAAAAAATAATTTTAAAAATCGTTCGGGAAATGAGTTTACTCCCTGCTTACTTTCTTTGTATACATTCGACTTTACGGGATTTACGGGAAATCGCGGGTTTTCGGTTGCCGGAGATTAACCCTATTCCTACCGGGAAGGCGCTCATTAAGCGCCTCCCTGTATATTTTTGTCCGCCATTTTCTTATTTTTTATCTTGTCGCGCTGAAATTATATGACTTTTAATATTTTTCTGTTGCGGCGCCTTCTAAATTTTTTTTTTTTTTAAATCTTGACAGATCGGTCACCTGCATCATCTCGTCACCGCTTGCCACACATGAAAAACTTCTAATAATCTGCATGTTGGTTGTCATTACATATATATGTAGATTATGTTGTTACTTTGACTTATGACTTATAATTTACTCTAAAAAAATTGTAATGTGATAAATTTGCTAGTTCCCAGTCCTTTTCGATGTTTCGAAGAGTGCGAAATTGGAATATCTACCCAAGATTTAGGCGGGCAGATATTACACCTAAATCTTTTTGTGGATTCAAAATTTGTATATATATAATTGTCTTTTACTGTCTTTTATGAGTTACACTGTGCAAAATGTGTTTTATATAGCTTTTCACAGATCAATAACCGCACATATCTTTGTTTTTTAGTTGAATATTATATATATATAAAGCAAAATTAGATAATGCCTCCTAAAAAACGACAGTGTCGCATTTCGGCTGAAGAAGCAGTAAATAATATATTGAATTTTATTGAGAACGACGAGGTTGTAAGTGATGATGACACGGATGATGAGCTTGGTGATCTTGGTGAATTGTGTGGTGATCAAGGTAAATTACATGTACGCGTTGTTATAAAACCTATATATGTGAAACATAATTCGTTTTTTTGCAACAAATAAATATATGTATATATGCATTTTTTCTGTAGACGATGTACAAAACGAAGAGGAAGACGAACCGGAAAACGTGCCAGAAGATTCACAAGAAGAAGATATTGACCTAACGCAAACACGCGCTAATCGTTTGAGGAGGCGACAACTCACACGGAATCGAAAGGTTCACAGCATAGACTCTGCTCTCGATATTGGGAATTATGACTCGTTTCATATTGCAGCAGTGCCTCATTCAGTGCACAGTGTAATCAAAGTTGACAGAAATGCTAACAATGACCTACACTATCACTTTAGCAACCAACCGCCAACAAACAACGTTGGCCGCACAAGTCGTGCAAACATAATACAGGGACCGCAAGGAGTGCAAGCAAAAGCGAAGCAGACTGACACTAATCAGGATGCGTTTCAATTATTTATCACTCCTGATATGATAAACAATATTGTCACCTATTCCAATATGAAAATAAGAAAAACGATCGAAAAGTTTCCTGATGACTATAACAATAATAATAAATATGGTTTTACAGGACTTACCGATTCCTTCGAAATCAATGCATTCATTGGTATATTTTTATACAGAGGATTGTACAAATTGAATACCATCGATACCTCAAAACTTTTTTCAAATAAGTATGGGCCACCCCTTTTCAGTGCTACAATGTCAAGAAACCGGTTCAATTTTATTCTTGCACATTTATCGTTTGATGATGAGAATACCCGAGACGATAAATGGAAATTAGATCGTTTCGCAGCAATACGCGAGTTTTTTGAGATGTTCAATACTCAATGTATGACAACTTTAGTTCCCGGAGATTACCTTTCCTTAGATGAAACTTTATATGCCATGCGAACGCAAATTAGCTTCAAGCAATACAACCCAAACAAGCCTGCTAAGTACGGTTTACTTTTCAAATCCATAAATGCAGCACGCTATCCTTTTACGTTCATCGCGGCTGCTTATAGCGGCAAACCGGTTGAGGAAGGAGGTGAATACTATGTTCAGGGTACGGAAAATATTGTACATAGTTTGATCAACCGATTAGACCGTAAAGTGTCATTGGCTGGTCGAAACATATCGTTTGATAGATTATACACATCACTGAGTTTGGTACTTTGGTTATATAATGAGAAAAAGATGACCAGCGTAGGAACAATGCAAATCAACCGCAAAGGTATACCAGCTGAAATAAAGGATATGAGCCATAGAAAACCACTCTCTTCCAAAATTTATTGGCAAGAAAATGGTCCACTTTCCCTGTCATCTTACGTGGTGAAAACATCGAAAGGTAAAAAGAATGTGTTGATGCTGTCAACAGTAGAACCCATCCTTGGTGTCACGTCAGACGATAATAAAGTCAAACCAGCACTTTATAAACTGTACGACTTCACCAAAGGGGGGACTGATATTATAGACCAACGCATGGGATGTTTGACAAGCAAGGTGAAGTCGAAGAGATGGACATTGACTGCTTTCACTTATATACTTGACATGGCCCGTGTAAACTCGTCAACGATCAAGTATCTCAATGAAGGATTGGATCCACTAAAGCAAGATTCATTCAGCTACACCTTCGATCTCGTTATGCAGCTAGTAAAACCCTTCATTGAGCAACGCAATACATCAAAGTTGCCCTGGATCGTCAAGAATAAGATCGCGTTATCACTTGGTCGACCAGAACAGACCGCGCAAAATGAAGTCGAGCAGTTAGGTCCAGCGACCAGCGATAAGAGAGGTCGATGCCATGTTTGCCAACAAAGTTGTGCAGGAGAAGGGTATAGGGAATCAAGAAACCATGTCACAAGCATGAAAAATCTTTGCCAGTTGTGTGGTAAACATACTTGCAAAACACACTCCATCCAAAAATGTATATCCTGCAACAATAAGTAACTTTACGATAACTTTTGTCAAATGCATCGCTTATATTTGAATCTGAAGTTACCGCCTTTATGACCTCTATTTTTATGCGTGTTGATATAATATTTGGACATTTATCATACTATTTGCCAAATATGAAGATTTTTACAAAATACTTGTTGTTTTATAACAACTACAGTGACTGCAGTTTTTTTATCAACCGCTTGTCGATTTTTTTCCTATAGCTATGTCTGCCATTATGGATTTTTAATTTTTTTTGGAATTATGATATATATTATATAGTGCTAGGATATAGTTGACATAGTTGTTTTGATTTTTTTTTTGTTATATTCGAATTTGAAGTTTTGTATCAAATCAACATTTTTGTGCGACATAAAGTTGCGCTAAGTTTCTGCGGTTGTCGTCATTATCACTTCTATTTTTATGCGTTTTGATGTAATATTTGGACACTTTATCATATTATTTGCCAAATATGAGAATTTTACAAAATACTTGTTGCTTTATTACAATTACGTTGATTACAGGTTTTTTTATTGACCGCTTGTCGATTTCTTCCCACAGCGGTATCCGCCATTATAGATTTTAATTTATTTTTTTGGAAAATGGTACTACAAAGGTTAATTTGATATTTGGCAAAGTTTCAGTTATGTAGCATATCTCAAGTAGATATTAGCCGGGAGGCGACTTTTAAGCGCCTTCCCGGTTCTATCAGGGACCAAAAGTGCCGGTAGGAATAGGGTTAAACTGGTTTCATTCGGCGTCTCATCAAAAATGAAAATATTTTTGAAAAATGCAAGTCTCATGAGTTTTAGTGGTGAAAAAATAATTTTAAAAATCGTTCGGGAAATGTGTTTACTCCCTGCTTACTTTCTTTGTATACATTCGACTATAGGGGATTTACGGGAAATCGCGGGTTTTCGGTTGCCGACGATTAAACTGCTTTCATTCGGCGTCTCATCAAAAATGAAAATATTTTTAAAAACTACAAGTCTCATGGGTTTTAGTGGTGAAAAAATAATTTTAAAAATCGTTCGGGAAATGAGTTTACTCCATGGGTACTTTTTTTGTATACATTCGACTATACGGGCCGAGCCCGGGATTTACGGGAAATCGCGGGTTTTTGGTTGCAGGAGATTAAACTGCTTTCATTCGGCGTCTCATCAAAAATGAAAATATTTTTGAAAACTACAAGTCTCATGGGTTCTAGCGGTGAAAAAATAATTTTAAAAATCGTTCGGGAAATCAGTTTACTCCCTGGGCACTTTCTTTGTATACATTCCACTATACGGGCCGAGCCGGGATTTACGGGAAATCGCGGGTTTTCGGTTGCCGGCGATTAAACTGCTTTCATTCGGCGTCTCATCAAAAATGAAAACATTTTTGAAAACTACAGGTCTCATGAGTTTTAGTGGTGAAAAAATAATTTTAAAAATCGTTCGGGAAATGAGTTTACTCCCTGCTTACTTTCTTTGTATACATTCGACTATAGGGGATTTACGGGAAATCGCGGGTTTTCGGTTGCCGGCGATTAAACTGCTTTCATTCGGCGTCTCATCAAAAATGAGAATATTTTTAAAAACTACAAGTCTCATGGGTTTTAGTGGTGAAAAAATAATTTTAAAAATCGTTCGGGAAATGAGTTTACTCCATGGGTACTTTTTTTGTATACATTCGACTATACGGGCCGAGCCCGGGATTTACGGGAAATCGCGGGTTTTTGGTTGCAGGAGATTAAACTGCTTTCATTCGGCGTCTCATCAAAAATGAAAATATTTTTGAAAACTACAAGTCTCATGGGTTCTAGTGGTGAAAAAATAATTTTAAAAATCGTTCGGGAAATCAGTTTACTCCCTGGGTACTTTCTTTGTATACATTCCACTATACGGGCCGAGCCGGGATTTACGGGAAATCGCGGGTTTTCGGTTGCCGGCGATTAAACTGCTTTCATTCGGCGTCTCATCAAAAATGAAAACATTTTTGAAAACTACAGGTCTCATGGGTTTTAGTGGTGAAAAAATAATTTTAAAAATCGTTCCGGAAATGAGTTTACTCCCTGCTTACTCTCTTTGTATACATTCGACTATACCCGATTTACAAGAAATCGCGGGTTTTCGGTTACCGGCGATTAAACTGCTTTCATTCGGCGTTTCATCAAAAATGAAAATATTTTTTAAAACTACAAGTCTCATGGGTTTTAGTGGTGAAAAAATAATTTTAAAAATTGTTCGGGAAATAAGTTTACTCCCTGGGTACTTTCTTTGTATACATTCGACTATACGGGCCGAGTCCGGGATTTACGGGAAATCGCGGGTTTTCGGTTGCCGGCGATTAAACTGCTTTCATTCGGCGTCTCATCAAAAATGAAAATATTTTTGAAAACTACAAGTCTCATGGGTTTTAGTGGTGAAAAAATAATTTTAAAAATCGTTCGGGAAATGAGTTTACTCCCTGCTTACTTTCTTTGTATACATTCGACTATAGGGGATTTACGGGAAATCGCGGGTTTTCGGTTGCCGGCGATTAAACTGCTTTCATTCGGCGTCTCATCAAAAATGAAAATATTTTTGAAAACTACAAGTCTCATGGGTTTTAGTGGTGAAAAAATAATTTTAAAAATCGTTCGGGAAATGAGTTTACTCCCTGCTTACTTTCTTTGTATACATTCGACTATACGGGATTTACAGGAAATCGCGGGTTTTCGGTTGCCGGCGATTAAACTGTTTTCATTCGGCGTCTCATCAAAAATGAAAATATTTTTTAAAACTACAAGTCTCATGGGTTTTAGTGGTGAAAAAATAATTTTAAAATTGTTCGGGAAATGAGTTTACTCCCTGCTTACTTTCTTTGTATACATTCGACTATACGGGATTTACGGGAAATCGCGGGTTTTCGGTTGACGGCGATTAAGCTGCTTTCACTCGGCGTCTCATCAAAAATGAAAATATTTTTGAAAACTACAAGTCTCATGGGTTTTAGTGGTGAAAAAATAATTTTAAAAATCGTTCGGGAAATGAGTTTACTCCCTGGGTACTTTCTTTGTATACATTTGACAATACGGGCCGAGCCCGGGATTTACGGGAAATCGCGGGTTTTTGGTTGCCGGCGATTAAACTGTTTTCATTCGGCGTCTCATCAAAAATGAAAATATTTTTTAAAACTACAAGTCTCATGGGTTTTAGTGGTGAAAAAATAATTTTAAAAATTGTTCGGGAAATGAGTTTACTCCCTGCTTACTTTCTTTGTATACATTCGACTATACGGGATTTACGGGAAATCGCGGGTTTTCGGTTGCCGGCGATTAAACTGTTTTCATTCGGCGTCTCATCAAAAATGAAAATTTTTTTTAAAACTACAAGTCTCATGGGTTTTATTGGTGAAAAAATAATTTTAAAAATTGTTCGGGAAATGAGTTTACTCCCTGCTTACTTTCTTTGTATACATTCGACTATACGGGATTTACGGGAAATCGCGGGTTTTCGGTTGCCGGCGATTTAACTGCTTTCATTCGGCGTCTCATCAAAAATGAGAATATTTTTGAAAACTACAAGTCTCATGGGTTTAGTGGTGAAAAAATAATTTTAAAAATCGTTCTGGAAATGAGTTTACTCCCCGGGTACTTTCTTTGTATACATTCGACTATACGGGCCGAGCCCGGGATTTACGAAATCGTGGGTTTTAGGTTGCCGGAGATTAAACTGCTTTCATTCGGCGTCTCATCAAAAATGAAAATATTTTTGAAAATTACAAGTGTCATGGGTTTTAGTGGTGAAAAAATAATTTTAAAAATCGTTCGGGAAATGAGTTTACACCCTGGGTACTTTCTTTGTATACATTCCACTATACGGGCCGAGCCCGGGATTTACGGGAAATCGCGAGTTTTCGGTTGCCGGCGATTAAATTGCTTTCATTCGGCGTCTCATCAAAAACGAAAACATTTTTGAAAACTACAATTCTCATGGGTTTTAGTGGTGAAAAAATAATTTTAAAAATCGTTCGGGAAACGAGTTTACTCCCTGGGTACTTTCTTTGTATACATTCGACTATACGGGCCGAGCCCGGGATTTACGGCAAATCGCGGGTTTTTGGTTGCCGGAGTTTAAACTGCTTTCATTCGGCGTCTCATCAAAAATGAAAATATTTTTGAAAATTACAAGTCTCATGGGTTTTAGTGGTGAAAAAATAATTTTAAAAATCGTTCGGGAAATGAGTTTACTCCCTGGGTACTTTCTTTGTATACATTCCACTATACGGGCCGAGCCGGGATTTACGGGAAATCGCGGGTTTTCGGTTGCCGGCGATTAAACTGCTTTCATTCGGCGTGTCATCAAAAATGAAAACATTTTTGAAAACTGCAATTCTCATGGGTTTTAGTGGTGAAAAAATAATTTTAAAAATCGTTCGGGAAATGAGTTTACTCCCTGGGTACTTTCTTTGTATACATTCCACTAAACGGGCCGAGCCCGGGATTTACGGGAAATCGCGGGTTTTCGGTTTCCGGCGATTAAACTGTTTCATTCGGCGTCTCATCAAAAATGAAAAATTTTTGAAAACTGCAAGTCTCATGGGTTTTAGTGGTGAAAAAATAATTTTAAAAATCGTTCGGGAAATGAGTTTACTCCCTGGGTACTTTCTTTGTATACATTCCACTATACGGGCCGAGCCGGGATTTACGGGAAATCGCGGGTTTTCGGTTGCCGGCGATTAAACTGTTTTCATTCGGCGTCTCATCAAAAATGAAAATATTTTTTAAAACTACAAGTCTCATGGGTTTTAGTGGTGAAAAAATAATTTTAAAAATTGTTCGGGAAATGAGTTTACTCCCTGCTTACTTTCTTTGTATACATTCGACTATACGGGATTTACGGGAAATCGCGGGTTTTCGGTTGCCGGCGATTAAACTGCTTTCACTCGGCGTCTCATCAAAAATGAAAATATTTTTGAAAACTACAAGTCTCATGGGTTTTAGTGGTGAAAAAATAATTTTAAAAATCGTTCGGGAAATGAGTTTACTCCCTGGATACTTTCTTTGTATACATTCGACAATACGGGCCGAGCCCGGGATTTACGGGAAATCGCGGGTTTTTGGTTGCCGGCGATTAAACTGTTTTCATTCGGCGTCTCATCAAAAATGAAATATTTTTTAAAACTACAAGTCTCATGGGTTTTAGTGGTGAAAAAATAATTTTAAAAATTGTTCGGGAAATGAGTTTACTCCCTGCTTACTTTCTTTGTATACATTCGACTATACGGGGATTTACGGGAAATCGCGGGTTTTCGGTTGCCGGCGATTAAACTGTTTTCATTCGGCGTCTCATCAAAAATGAAAATTTTTTTTAAAACTACAAGTCTCATGGGTTTTATGGTGAAAAAATAATTTAAAATTGTTCGGGAAATGAGTTTACTCCCTGCTTACTTTCTTTGTATACATTCGACTATACGGGATTTACGGGAAATCGCGTGTTTTCGGTTGCCGGCGATTTAACTGATTTCATTCGGCGTCTCATCAAAAATGAGAATATTTTTGAAAACTACAAGTCTCATGGGTTTTAGTGGTGAAAAAATAATTTTAAAAATCGTTCGGGAAATGAGTTTACTCCCTGGGTACTTTCTTTGTATACATTCGACTATACGGGCCGAGCCCGGGATTTACGGGAAATCGCGGGTTTTAGGTTGCCGGAGATTAAACTGCTTTCATTCGGCGTCTCATCAAAAATGAAAATATTTTGAAAATTACAAGTCTCATGGGTTTTAGTGGTGAAAAAATAATTTTAAAAATCGTTCGGGAATGAGTTTACTCCCTGGGTACTTTTTTGTATACATTCCACTATACGGGCCGAGCCCGGGATTTACGGGAAATCGCGGGTTTTTGGTTGCCGGAGTTTAAACTGCTTTCATTCGGCGTCTCATCAAAAATGAAAATATTTTTGAAAACTACAAGTCTCATGGGTTTTAGTGGTGAAAAAATAATTTTAAAAATCGTTCGGGAAATGAGTTTACTCCCTGGGTACTTTCTTTGTATACATTCCACTATACGGGCCGAGCCGGGATTTACGGGAAATCGCGGGTTTTCGGTTGCCGGCGATTAAACTGCTTTCATTCGGCGTCTCATCAAAAATGAAAATATTTTTGAAAACTACAAGTCTCATGGGTTTTAGTGGTGAAAAAATAATTTTAAAAATCGTTCGGGAAATGAGTTTACTCCCTGCTTACTTTCTTTGTATACATTCCACTATACGGGCCCGGATTTACGGGAAATCGCGGGTTTTCGGTTGCCGGCGATTAAACTGTTTTCATTCGGCGTCTCATCAAAAATGAAAATATTTTTGAAAACTACAAGTCTCATGGGTTTTAGTGGTGAAAAAATAATTTTAAAAATCGTTCGGGAAATGAGTTTACTCCCTGGTTACTTTCTTTGTATACATTCCACTATACGGGCCGAGCCGGGATTTACGGGAAATCGCGGGTTTTTCGGTTGCCGGCGATTAAACTGTTTTCATTCGGCGTCTCATCAAAAATGAAAATATTTTTGAAAACTACAAGTCTCATGGGTTTTAGTGGTGAAAAAATAATTTTAAAAATTGTTCGGGAAATGAGTTTACTCCCTGCTTACTTTCTTTGTATACATTCGACTATACGGGATTTACGGGAAATCGCGGGTTTTCGGTTGCCGGCGATTAAACTGCTTTTCATTCGGCGTCTCATCAAAAATGAAAATATTTTTGAAAACTACAAGTCTCATGGGTTTTTGTGGTGAAAAAATAATTTTAAAAATCGTTCGGGAAATGAGTTTACTCCCTGCTTACTTTCTTTGTATACATTCGACTATACGGGATTTACGGGAAATCGCGGGTTTTCGGTTGCCGGCGATTAAACTGTTTTCATTCGGCGTCTCATCAAAAATGAGAATATTTTTGAAAACTACATGTCTCATGGGTTTAGTGGTGAAAAAATAATTTTAAAAATTGTTCGGGAAATGAGTTTACTCCCTGCTTACTTTCTTTGTATACATTCGACTATACGGGATTTACGGGAAATCGTGGGTTTTCGTTTGCCGGCGATTTAACTGCTTTCATTCGGCGTCTCATCAAAAATGAAAATATTTTTGAAAACTACAAGTCTCATGGGTTTTAGTGGTGAAAAAATAATTTTAAAAATTGTTCGGGAAATGAGTTTACTCCCTGCTTACTTTCTTTGTATACATTCGACTATACGGCGACCGGATTTACGGGAAATCGTGGGTTTTCGGTTTGCCGGCGATTAAACTGCTTTCATTCGGCGTCTCATCAAAAATGAAAAATATTTTTTGAAAACTACAAGTCTCATGGGTTTTAGTGGTGAAAAAATAATTTTAAAAATCGTTCGGGAAATGAGTTTACTCCCTGGGTACTTTCTTTGTATACATTCCACTATACGGGCCGAGCCCGGGATTTACGGGAAATCGCGGGGTTTTCGGTTGCCGGCGATTTAAACTGCTTTTCATTCGGCGTCTCATCAAAAATGAAAATATTTTTGAAAACTACAAGTCTCATGGGTTTTAGTGGTGAAAAAATAATTTTAAAAATCGTTCGGGAAATGAGTTTACTCCCTGGTACTTTCTTTGTATACATTCCACTATACGGGCCGAGCCGGGATTTACGGGAAATCGCGGGTTTTCGGTTGCCGGCGATTAAACTGCTTTCATTCGGCGTCTCATCAAAAATGAAAATATTTTTGAAAACTACAAGTCTCATGGGTTTTAGTGGTGAAAAAATAATTTTAAAAATCGTTCGGGAAATGAGTTTACTCCCTGGGTACTTTCTTTGTATACATTCGACTATAACGGGCCGAGCCCGGGATTTACGGGAAATCGCGGGTTTTTGGTTGCCGGAGATTAAACTGCTTTCATTCGGCGTCTCATCAAAAATGAAAATATTTTGAAAACTACAATCTCATGGGTTTTAGTGGTGAAAAAATAATTTTAAAAATCGTTCGGGAAATGAGTTTTACTCCCTGGGTACTTTCTTTGTATACATTCCACTATACGGGCGAGCCGGGATTTGCGGGAAATCGCGGGTTTTCGGTTGCCGGCGATTAAACTGTTTTCATTCGGCGTCTCATCAAAAATGAAAATATTTTTGAAAACTACAAGTCTCATGGGTTTTAGTGGTGAAAAAATAATTTTAAAAATCGTTCGGGAAATGAGTTTACTCCCTGCTTACTTTCTTTGTATACATTCGACTATACGGCGGCCGGATTTACGGGAAATCGCGGGTTTTCGGTTGCCGGCGATTAAACTGCTTTCATTCGGCGTCTCATCAAAAATGAAAATATTTTTGAAAACTACAAGTCTCATGGGTTTTAGTGGTGAAAAAATAATTTTAAAAATCGTTCGGGAAATGAGTTTACTCCCTGGGTACTTTCTTTGTATACATTCGACTATACGGGCCGAGCCGGGATTTACGGGAAATCGCGGGTTTTCGGTTGCCGGCGATTAAACTGCTTTCATTCGGCGTCTCATCAAAAATGAAAATATTTTTGAAAACTTACAAGTCTCATGGGTTTTAGTGGTGAAAAAATAATTTTAAAAATCGTTCGGGAAATGAGTTTACTCCCTGCTTACTTTCTTTGTATACATTCGACTATACGGGCGAGCGGATTTACGGGAAATCGCGGGTTTTCGGTTGCCGGCGATTAAACTGCTTTCATTCGGCGTCTCATCAAAAATGAAAATATTTTTGAAAACTACATGTCTCATGGGTTTTAGTGGTGAAAAAATAATTTTAAAAATCGTTCGGGAAATGAGTTTACTCCCTGCTTACTTTCTTTGTATACATTCGACTATACGGGATTTACGGGAAATCGCGGGTTTTCGGTTGCCGGCGATTAAACTGCTTTCATTCGGCGTCTCATCAAAAATGAAAATATTTTTGAAAACTACAAGTCTCATGGGTTTTAGTGGTGAAAAAATAATTTTAAAAATCGTTCGGGAAATGAGTTTACTCCCTGCTTACTTTCTTTGTATACATTCGACTATACGGGCCGGCGGATTTACGGGAAATCGCGGGTTTTCGGTTGCCGGCGATTAAACTGCTTTCATTCGGCGTCTCATCAAAAATGAAAATATTTTTTGAAAACTACAAGTCTCATGGGTTTTAGTGGTGAAAAAATAATTTTAAAAATTGTTCGGGAAATGAGTTTACTCCTGCTTACTTTCTTTGTATACATTCGACTATACGGGCCGGGATTTACGGGAAATCGCGGGTTTTCGGTTGCCGGCGATTTAAACTGCTTTCATTCGGCGTCTCATCAAAAATGAAAATATTTTTGAAAACTACAAGTCTCATGGTTTTAGTGGTGAAAAAATAATTTTAAAAATCGTTCGGGAAATGAGTTTACTCCCTGCTTACTTTCTTTGTATACATTCGACTATACGGGATTTACGGGAAATCGCGGGTTTTCGGTTGCCGGCGATTAAACTGTTTTCATTCGGCGTCTCATCAAAAATGAAAATATTTTTGAAAACTACAAGTCTCATGGGTTTTAGTGGTGAAAAAAATAATTTTAAAAATTGTTCGGGAAATGAGTTTACTCCCTGCTTACTTTCTTTGTATACATTCGACTATACGGGATTTACGGGAAATCGCGGGTTTTCGGTTGCCGGCGATTTAAACTGCTTTCATTCGGCGTCTCATCAAAAATGAGAATATTTTTGAAAACTACAAGTCTCATGGGTTTTAGTGGTGAAAAAATAATTTTTAAAAATTGTTCGGGAAATGAGTTTACTCCCTGCTTACTTTCTTTGTATACATTCGACTATACGGGATTTACGGGAAATCGCGGGTTTTCGGTTGCCGGCGATTAACTGCTTTCATTCGGCGTCTCATCAAAAATGAAAATATTTTTGAAAAACTACAAGTCTCATGGGTTTTAGTGGTGAAAAAATAATTTTAAAAATCGTTCGGGAAATGAGTTTACTCCCTGCTTACTTTCTTTGTATACATTCGACTATACGGCCGGCCGGGATTTACGGGAAATCGCGGGTTTTCGGTTGCCGGCGATTAAACTGCTTTCATTCGGCGTCTCATCAAAAATGAAAATATTTTTTGAAAACTACAAGTCTCATGGGTTTTAGTGGTGAAAAAATAATTTTAAAAATCGTTCGGGAAATGAGTTTACTCCTGCTTACTTTCTTTGTATACATTCGACTATACGGGAATTTACGGGAAATCGCGGGTTTTCGGTTGCCGCGATTAAACTGCTTTCATTCGGCGTCTCATCAAAAATGAAAATATTTTTGAAACTACAAGTCTCATGGGTTTTAGTGGTGAAAAAATAATTTTAAAAATCGTTCGGGAAATGAGTTTACTCCCTGCTTACTTTCTTTGTATACATTCGACTATACGGGATTTACGGGAAATCGCGGGTTTTCGGTTGCCGGCGATTAAACTGTTTTCATTCGGCGTCTCATCAAAAATGAAAATATTTTTGAAAACTACAAGTCTCATGGGTTTTAGTGGTGAAAAAATAATTTAAAAATTGTTCGGGAAATGAGTTTACTCCCTGCTTACTTTCTTTGTATACATTCGACTATACGGGATTTACGGGAAATCGCGGGTTTTCGGTTGCCGGCGATTTAAACTGCTTTCATTCGGCGTCTCATCAAAAATGAAAATATTTTTGAAAACTACAAGTCTCATGGGTTTTAGTGGTGAAAAAAATAATTTTAAAAATCGTTCGGGAAATGAGTTTACTCCCTGCTTACTTTCTTTGTATACATTCGACTATACGGGATTTACGGGAAATCGCGGGTTTTCGGTTGCCGGCGATTAAACTGCTTTCATTCGGCGTCTCATCAAAAATGAAAATATTTTTGAAAACTACAAGTCTCATGGGTTTTAGTGGTGAAAAAATAATTTTAAAAATCGTTCGGGAAATGAGTTTACTCCCTGGGTACTTTCTTTGTATACATTCGACTATACGGGCCGAGCCCGGGATTTACGGAAATCGTGGGTTTTCGGTTGCCGGAGATTAAACTGCTTTCATTCGGCGTCTCATCAAAAATGAAAACATTTTTGAAAACTACAAGTCTCATGGGTTTTAGTGGTGAAAAAATAATTTTAAAAATCGTTCGGGAAATGAGTTTACTCCCTGGGTACTTTCTTTGTATACATTCCACTATACGGGCCGAGCCCGGGATTTACGGGAAATCGCGGGTTTTCGGTTGCCGGCGATTAAACTGCTTTCATTCGGCGTCTCATCAAAAATGAAAATATTTTTGAAAACTACAAGTCTCATGGGTTTTAGTGGTGAAAAAATAATTTTAAAAATCGTTCGGGAAATGAGTTTACTCCCTGGTTACTTTCTTTGTATACATTCGACTATACGGCCGGCCGGGATTTACGGGAAATCGCGGGTTTTCGGTTGCCGGCGATTAAACTGCTTTCATTCGGCGTCTCATCAAAAATGAAAATATTTTTGAAAACTACAAGTCTCATGGGTTTTAGTGGTGAAAAAATAATTTTAAAAATCGTTCGGGAAATGAGTTTACTCCCTGGGTACTTTCTTTGTATACATTCCACTATACGGGCCGAGCCGGGATTTACGGGAAATCGCGGGTTTTCGGTTGCCGGAGATTAAACTGGTTTCATTCGGCGTCTCATCAAAAATGAAAATATTTTTGAAAACTACAAGTCTCATGGGTTTTAGTGGTGAAAAAATAATTTTAAAAAATCGTTCGGGAAATGAGTTTACTCCCTGGGTACTTTCTTTGTATACATTCGACTATACGGGCCGAGCCGGGATTTACGGGAAATCGCGGGTTTTCGGTTGCCGGCGATTAAACTGCTTTCATTCGGCGTCTCATCAAAAATGAAAATATTTTTTGAAAACTACAAGTCTCATGGGTTTTAGTGGTGAAAAAATAATTTTAAAAATCGTTCGGGAAATGAGTTTACTCCCTGCTTACTTTCTTTGTATACATTCGACTATACGGGATTTACGGGAAATCGCGGGTTTTCGGTTGCCGGCGATTAAACTGCTTTCATTCGGCGTCTCATCAAAAATGAAAATATTTTTTGAAAACTACAAGTCTCATGGGTTTTAGTGGTGAAAAAATAATTTTAAAAATCGTTCGGGAAATGAGTTTACTCCCTGCTTACTTTCTTTGTATACATTCGACTATACGGGATTTACGGGAAATCGCGGGTTTTCGGTTGCCGGCGATTAAACTGCTTTCATTCGGCGTCTCATCAAAAATGAAAATATTTTTGAAAACTACAAGTCTCATGGGTTTTAGTGGTGAAAAAATAATTTTAAAAATCGTTCGGGAAATGAGTTTACTCCCTGGCTTACTTTCTTTGTATACATTCGACTATACGGGCGGATTTACGGGAAATCGCGGTTTTCGGTTGCCGGCGATTAAACTGCTTTCATTCGGCGTCTCATCAAAAATGAAAATATTTTTGAAAACTACAAGTCTCATGGGTTTTAGTGGTGAAAAAATAATTTAAAAATCGTTCGGGAAATGAGTTTACTCCCTGGGTACTTTCTTTGTATACATTCGACTATACGGGCCGAGCCCGGGATTTACGGGAAATCGCGGGTTTTCGGTTGCCGGGATTAAACTGCTTTCATTCGGCGTCTCATCAAAAATGAAAATATTTTTGAAAAACTACAAGTCTCATGGGTTTTAGTGGTGAAAAAATAATTTTAAAAAATCGTTCGGGAAATGAGTTTACTCCCTGCTTACTTTCTTTGTATACATTCGACTATAGGGCCGGCCGGGATTTAACGGGAAATCGCGGGTTTTCGGTTGCCGGCGATTAAACTGCTTTCATTCGGCGTCTCATCAAAAACTGAAATATTTTTAAAAACTACAATCTCATGGGTTTTATGGTGAAAAAATAATTTTAAAAATCGTTCGGAAATGAGTTTACTCCCTGGCTTACTTTTCTTTGTATACAATTCGGACTATACGGGGCCGACCCGGTTTACGGGAAATAGCGGGTTTTCGGTTTGCCGGCGATTAAACCTGTTTTCATTCAGGCGTCCTCATCAAAATGAAAATATTTTTTAAAACTACAAGTCTCCATGGGTTTTAGTGGGTAAAAAAATAATTTAAAAAATCGGTTCGGGAAATGAGTTTACTCCTGCTTTACTTTCTTTGTATACATTCGCACTATACGGGGATTTACGGAAATCGCGGTTTTCGGTTGCCGGCGATTAAACTGCTTTCATTCGGCCCGTCTCATCAAAAATGAAATTTTTTGAAAATACAATTCTCATGGGTTTTAGTGGTGAAAAAATAATTTTAAAAAATCGTTCGGGGGAAATGAGTTTACTCCCTGGGTACTTTCTTTGTATACATTCCACTATACGGGCCGAGCCAGGGATTACGGGGAAAATCCGGGGTTTTCGGTTGCCGGCGATTAAACTGCTTCATTCGGCGTCTCATCAAAAATGAAAATATTTTTGAAAATACAAGTCTCATGGGTTTTAGTGGTGAAAAAATAATTTTAAAATCGTTCGGGGAAATGAGTTTACTCCCTGGTTACTTTCTTTGTATACATTCCACTCATACGGGCCGAGCCGGGATTTACGGGAAATCGCGGGTTTTCGGTTTGCCGGCGATTAAACTGGTTTCATTCGGCGTCTCATCAAAAATGAAAATATTTTTTAAAACTACAAGTCTCATGGTTTTAGTGGTGAAAAAATAATTTTTAAAAATCGTTCGGGAAATGAAGTTTACTCCCTGCTTACTTTCTTTGTATACATTCGACTATACGGGATTACGGGAAAATCGCGGGTTTTCGGTTGCCGGCGATTAAACTGCTTTCATTTCGGCGTCTCATCAAAAATGAAGAACATTTTTTAAAAACTACAAGTCTCATGGCGTTTAGTGGTTGAAAAAATAATTTTAAAAATCGTTCGGGAAAATGAGTTTACTCCCGTGGGTACTTTCTTTGTATACATTCGACTATACGGGCGAGCCGGGATTTACGGGAAATCGCGGGGTTTTCGGTTGCCGGGATTAAACTGCTTTCATTCGGCGTCTCATCAAAAATGAAAATATTTTGAAAACTACAAGTCTCATGGTTTTAGTGTGAAAAAATAATTTTAAAAATCGTTCGGAAATGAGTTTACTCCCTGGTACTTTCTTTGTATACATTCCACTATACGGGCCGAGCCGGATTTACGGGAAATCGCGGGTTTTCGGTTGCCGGCGATTAAACTGCTTTCATTCGGCGTCTCATCAAAAATGAAAATATTTTTTGAAAACTACAAGTCTCATGGGTTTTAGTGGTGAAAAAATAATTTTAAAAATCGTTCGGGAAATGAGTTTACTCCCTGCGTACTTTCTTTGTATACATTCGACTATACGGGCGAGCCGGATTTACGGGAAATCGCGGGGTTTTCGGTTTGCCGGCGATTAAACTGCTTTCATTCGGCGTCTCATCAAAAATGAAAATATTTTTTGAAAACTACAAGTCTCATGGTTTTAGTGGTGAAAAAATAATTTTAAAAATCGTTCGGGAAATGAGTTTACTCCCTGGTTACTTTCTTTGTATTGCCACTTATACGGGCCGAGCCCGGGATTTACGGGAAATCGCGGGTTTTCGGTTCCGGCGATTAAACTGGTTTCATTCGGCGTCTCATCAAAAATGAAAATATTTTTTGAAAACTACAAGTCTCATGGAGTTTAGTGGTGAAAAAATAATTTTAAAAATCGTTTCGGGAAATGAGTTTACTCCCTGCTTACTTTCTTTGTATACATTCGACTATACCGGGATTTACGGGAAATCGCGCGGTTTTCGGTTGCCGGCGATTAAAACTGCTTTTCATTCGGGCGTCTCATCAAAAGTGAAAATATTTTTTGAAAACTACAAGTCTCATGGTTTTAGTGGTGAAAAATAATTTTAAAATCGTTCGGGAAATGAGTTTACTCCCTGGGTACCTTTCTTTGTATACAATTCGACTATACGGGGGGATTTACGGGAAATCGCGGGTTTTCGGCTTGCCCGGCGATTAAACTGCTTTCATTCGGCGTCTCATCAAAAATGAAAAATATTTTGAAAACTACAAGTCTCATGGGTTTTTAGTGGTGAAAAAATAATTTTAAAATCGTTCGGGAAATGAGTTTACTCCCTGCTTACTTTCTTTGTATACATTCGACTATACGGCCGGGATTTACGGGAAATCGCGGGTTTTCGGTTGCCGGCGATTAAACTGCTTTCATTCGGCGTCTCATCAAAATGAAATATTTTTGAAAATTACAAGTCTCATGGGTTTTAGTGGTGAAAAAATAATTTTAAAATCGTTCGGGAAATGAGTTTACTCCCTGCTTACTTTCTTTGTATACATTCGACTATACGGGGGATTTACGGGAAATCGCGGGTTTTCGGTTGCCGGCAGATTAAACTGCTTTCATTCGGCGTCTCATCAAAAATGAAAAATTTTTGAAAACTACAAGTCTCATGGGTTTTAGTGGTGAAAAAAATAATTTTAAAAATCGTTCGGGAAATGAGTTTACTCCCTGGGTACTTTCTTTGTATACATTCCACTATACGGGCCGAGCCGGGATTTACGGGAAATCGCGGGTTTCGGTTGCCGGCGATTAAACTGCTTTCATTCGGCGTCTCATCAAAAATGAAAATATTTTTGAAAACTACAAGTCTCATGGGTTTTAGTGGTGAAAAAATAATTTTAAAAATCGTTCGGGAAATGAGTTTACTCCCTGGGTACTTTCTTTGTATACATTCCACTATACGGGCCGAGCCCGGGATTTACGGGAAATCGCGGGTTTTCGGTTGCCGGCGATTAAACTGCTTTCATTCGGCGTCTCATCAAAAATGAAAACATTTTTGAAAACTACAAGTCTCATGGGTTTTAGTGGTGAAAAAATAATTTTAAAAATCGTTCGGGAAATGAGTTTACTCCCTGGGTTACTTTCTTTGTATACATTCGACTATACGGGCCGAGCCCGGGATTTACGGGAAATCGCGGGTTTTCGGTTGCCGGAGATTAAACTGCTTTCATTCGGCGTCTCATCAAAAATGAAAATATTTTTGAAAACTACAAGTCTCATGGGTTTTAGTGGTGAAAAAATAATTTTAAAAATCGTTCGGGAAATGAGTTTACTCCCTGGGTACTTTCTTTGTATACATTTCGACTATACGGCCGAGCCGGGATTTACGGGAAATCGCGGGTTTCGGTTGCCGGCGATTAAACTGCTTTCATTCGGCGTCTCATCAAAAATGAAAATATTTTTGAAAACTACAAGTCTCATGGGTTTTAGTGGTGAAAAAATAATTTTAAAAAATCGTTCGGGAAATGAGTTTACTCCCTGCTTACTTTCTTTGTATACATTCGACTATACGGGGGGATTTACGGGAAATCGCGGGTTTTCGGTTGCCGGCGATTAAACTGCTTTCATTCGGCGTCTCATCAAAAATGAAAATATTTTTGAAAAACTAACAAGTCTCATGGGTTTTTAGTGGTGAAAAATAATTTTAAAAATCGTTCGGGAAATGAGTTTACTCCCTGGGTACTTTCTTTGTATACATTCCACTATACGGGCCGAGCCCGGGATTACGGGAAATCGCGGGTTTTCGGTTGCCGGCGATTAAACTGCTTTCATTCGGCGTCTCATCAAAAATGAAAATATTTTTTGAAAACTACAAGTCTCATGGTTTTAGTGGTGAAAAAATAATTTTAAAAATCGTTCGGGGAAATGAGTTTACTCCCTGGGTTACTTTCTTTGTATACATTCGACTAAACGGCCGGCCGGGATTTACGGGAAATCGCGGGTTTTCGGTTGCCGGCGATTAAACTGCTTTCATTCGGCGTCTCATCAAAATGAAAATATTTTTGAAAACTACAAGTCTCATGGGTTTTAGTGGTGAAAAAATAATTTTAAAAATCGTTCGGGAAATGAGTTTACTTCCTGCTTACTTTCTTTGTATACATTCGACTATACGGGCATCCCGGGATTTACGGGAAATCGCGGGTTTTCGTTTGCCGGCGATTAAACTGCTTTTCATTCGGCGTCTCATCAAAAATGAAAATATTTTTGAAAACTACAAGTCTCATGGGTTTTAGTGGTGAAAAAATAATTTTAAAAATCGTTCGGGAAATGAGTTTACTCCCTGCTTACTTTCTTTGTATACATTCGACTATACGGGCGGGGATTTACGGGAAATCGCGGGTTTTCGGTTGCCGGCGATTAAACTGCTTTCATTCGGCGTCTCATCAAAAATGAAAATATTTTTTGAAAACTACAAGTCTCATGGGTTTTAGTGGTGAAAAAATAATTTTTAAAAATCGTTCGGGAAATGAGTTTACTCCCTGCTTACTTTCTTTGTATACATTCGACTATACGGGCCGATCCCGGGATTTTACGGGAAATCGCGGGTTTTCGGTTGCCGGCGATTAAAACTGCGTTTCATTCGGCGTCTCATCAAAAATGAAAATATTTTTGAAAACTACAAGTCTCATGGGTTTTAGTGGTGAAAAAATAATTTTAAAAATCGTTCGGGAAATGAGTTTACTCCCTGGGTACTTTCTTTGTATACATTCGACTATACGGGCCGAGCCCGGATTTACGGGAAATCGCGGGTTTTCGGTTGCCGGAGATTAAACTGCTTTCATTCGGCGTCTCATCAAAAATGAAAATATTTTTGAAAACTACAAGTCTCATGGGTTTTAGTGGTGAAAAAATAATTTTAAAAATCGTTCGGGAAATGAGTTTACTCCCTGCTTACTTTCTTTGTATACATTCGACTATACGGCCGAGCCGGATTTACGGGAAATCGCGGGTTTTCGGTTGCCGGCGATTAAACTGCTTTCATTCGGCGTCTCATCAAAAATGAAAATATTTTTGAAAACTACAAGTCTCATGGGTTTTAGTGGTGAAAAAATAATTTTAAAAATCGTTCCGGGAAATGAGTTTACTCCCTGGCGTACTTTCTTTGTATACATTCCACTAAACTGGCCGAGCCCGGGATTTACGGGAAATCGCGGGTTTTCGGTTTCCGGAGATTAAACTGGTTTCATTCGGCGTCTCATCAAAAATGAAAATATTTTTGAAAACTGCAAGTCTCATGGGTTTTAGTGGTGAAAAAATAATTTTAAAATCGTTCGGGAAATGAGTTTACTCCCTGGGTTACTTTCTTTGTATACATTCGACTATACGGGCGAGCCGGTTTACGGGAAATCGCGGGTTTTCGGGTTGCCGGCGATTAAACTGCTTTCATTCGGCGTCTCATCAAAAATGAAAAATATTTTTTGAAAAACTACAAGTCTCATGGGTTTAGTGGTGAAAAAATAATTTTAAAAATCGTTCGGGAAATGAGTTTACTCCCTGGGTTACTTTCTTTGTATACATTCGACTATACGGGTCGGGATTTACGGGAAATCGCGGGTTTTCGGTTGCGGCGATTAAACTGCTTTCATTCGGCGTCTCATCAAAAATGAAAATATTTTTTGAAAACTACAAGTCTCATGGGTTTTAGTGGTGAAAAAATAATTTTAAAAATCGTTCGGGAAATGAGTTTACTCCCTGGGTACTTCTTTGTATACATTCGACTATACGGGCCGAGCCGGGATTTACGGGAAATCGCGGGTTTTCGGTTGCCGGAGATTAAACTGGTTTCATTTGGCGTCTCATCAAAAATGAAAATATTTTTGAAAACTGCAAGTCTCATGGGTTTAGTGGTGAAAAAATAATTTTAAAAATCGTTCGGGAAATGAGTTTACTCCCTGCGTTACTTTCTTTGTATACATTCGACTATAGGCCGGCCGGATTTACGGGAAATCGCGGGTTTTCGTTGCCGGCGATTAAACTGCGTTTCATTCGGCGTCTCATCAAAATGAAAATATTTTTGAAAACTACAAGTCTCATGGGTTTTAGTGGTGAAAAAATAATTTTAAAAATCGTTCGGGAAATGAGTTTACTCCCTGCTTACTTTCTTTGTATACATTCGACTATACGGGGGATTTACGGGAAATCGCGGGTTTTCGGTTGCCGGCGATTAAACTGCTTTCATTCGGCGTCTCATCAAAAATTGAAATATTTTTGAAAACTACAAAGTCTCATGGGTTTTAGTTGGTGAAAAAATAATTTTAAAAAATCGTTCGGGAAATGAGTTTACTCCCTGGGTACCTTTCTTTGTATACATTCGACTATACGGGCCGAGCCGGGATTTACGGGAAATCGCGGGTTTTCGGTTGCCGGGCGATTAAACTGCTTTTCATTCGGCGTCTCATCAAAAATGAAAAATTTTTTGAAAACTAAAGTCTCATGGGTGTTTAGTGGTGAAAAAATAATTTTAAAAATCGTTTCGGGAAATGAGTTTACTCCCTGCTACTTTCTTTGTATACATTCGACTATACGGGCCGATCCGGGATTTACGGGAAATCGCGGGTTTTCGGTTGCCGGCGGATTAAACTGCTTTCATTCGGCGTCTCATCAAAAATGAAAATATTTTTGAAAACTACAGTCTCATGGGTTTAGTGGTGAAAAATAATTTTAAAAATCGTTCGGGAAATGAGTTTACTCCCTGGGTACTTTCTTTGTATACATTCCACTATACGGGCCGAGCCCGGGATTTACGGAAATCGCGGGTTTTCGGTTGCCGGCGATTAAACTGCTTTCATTCGGCGTCTCATCAAAAATGAAAAACATTTTTGAAAACTACAAGTCTCATGGTTTAGTGGTGAAAAAATAATTTTAAAAATCGTTCGGGAAATGAGTTTACTCCCTGGTTACTTTCTTTGTATACATTCCACTATAACGCGGATTTACGGAAATCGCGGGTTTTCGGTTGCCGGCGATTAAACTGTTTCATTCGGCGTCTCATCAAAATGAAAATATTTTTTTAAAACTAACAAGTCTCATGGGTTTTAGTGGTGAAAAAATAATTTTAAAAATCGTTTCGGAAATGAGTTTACTCCTGCTTACTTTCTTGTTATACACTCGACTATACGCGGATTTACGGGAAATCGCGGGTTTCGGTTGCCGGCGATTAAACTGCTTTCATTCGGCGTCTCATCAAAAATGAAAATATTTTTGAAAACTACAAGTCTCATGGGTTTTATGGTGAAAAAATAATTTTAAAAAATCGTTCGGGAAATGAGTTTACTCCCTGGTACTTTCTTTGTATACATTCCACTATACGGCGAGCGGGATTTACGGGAAATCGCTGGGCTTTTCGGATTGCCGGGAAATTAAACTGCTTTATTCGGGCGTCTCATCAAAAATTGAGAATATTTTTGAAAACTACATGTCTCATGGGTTTAGTGGTGAAAAAATAATTTTTAAAATATTGTTCGCGGAAATCTTGACGTTTACTCCCTGCTTACTTCTTTGTATACATTTCGACTATACGGGATTTACGGGGAAATTCGCTGGTGTTTTCGGTTGCGGGATTTAACTTGCTTTTCATTCGGTCTCATCAAAAGAATTGAAAATATTTTTTGAAAACTCAAAGTCTCATCGGTTTAGTGGTTTGAAAAAAATAATTTTAAAAATCTGTCGGGAAATGAGGTTTTACTCCTGCTTACTTTCTATTGGTATACATTCGGACTATACGCGGATTACGGTGGAAATCGCGGGTTTTCGGTTTCGGCGATTAAAACTGCTTTCATTTCGGCGTCTCTCAAAATTTGAGGAACATTTTTGAAAACTACAAGTTCATGGGTTTTATGTTTGGGAAAAAATAATTTTAAAAAATCGTTTCTGAGGAAATGAATTTACATCCCCGGGTACTTCTCTTTGTTACTACATCGACTATACGGGTCAGAACCCTGGATTTGACGAATCGTGGGTTTTAGGTGTTGCCGGAGATGTAAACTTGCCTTTCATTCGGCGTCTCATCAAAAATGTAATAATTTTGAAAATACAAAGTGTCATGGTTTTTATGTGTAAAAATTAATTTTAAAAAATCGTTCGGAAAATGGAGTTTTAACTCCCTGGTACTTTCTTTGTATACATTCCACTATACGGGCCAGGCCGGGATTTACGGGAAATCGCGGGTTTTTCGGTTGCCGGCGATGAAAATTGCTTTCATTCCGGCGTCTCATCAAAAGCGAAAACATTTTTGGAAAACTACAATTTCTCATGGGTTTTAGTTGTTGAAATAAATTATTTTAAAAATCGTTTCGGGAAACGAGTTTAACTCCCTTGGGTACTTTTCTTTGTAATACATTTCGACCTATACGGGCCGAAGCCCGGGAAATCTCTCTTCTGTTTT
>JASGCC010001956.1:0-31580 GCA_030067915.1 Hydractinia echinata | reverse complement strand
TGTAGTATATGTATCTATAAATGCGACTTCTTTTAAATTTGGCGCATTTAGATTAGCGTCATAATTTGAATCGTAGTTATAATCCGATGCCGTAAACTACGTTCTGTCTTACTGCACTCTTTATACGATGGAACTCTACACCTGTTCATCGTCGTTTACTGCACAATTATCCGGAAGTTCAAAGCATTCAGTCTGGTGCGGGATATGTACTAGCGCGTCTGTTATTGGATGGGCGACAGGCGCTGAGGTATACTTCCTTGTGTGTTCGTAGGTATCGTAGTTTTTTACATGTTACATTTTTTATTTCTACTTTTGTTACGCGGCTGTAGCGGTTCTTTTTTTAAAAAAATATTTTAAAGAAAGGCGCTGAGTAAATCAATGTAAAGGGACATGATTAGAACTTTTCTCCTCCAAGACTGGCTAACTGATCCTTGCTTGCAGATAACGCGCGAAAGCGTTCCGAAAAGAAATGGATTAGGAGCTACAGACCTAAGAAAATTGCGATGTAGTTCGTTTTTGGGGGCTTATTTATATGGTCTTTGTTTCATATGGAAATCTTTATTGTTCTTTGAATGTACCATATAATTGCATCTGTATCGGTTGAGCAGTACACTATGTTTGGGATCCGACCATTTTTGTTTATCTCATTTATATAAGGCTCAGTTTGTTAAGAATTGAATCGATATACTGAAAAGAGGCTTGTCAGTATATCGCTACATATACCATCGTTATTTCGATATGTCCAGTCCAGAGAATCAGACCTTTTTAAAGTTTGAAAACCATATTGTCGATATTAACGTCATAATAAATGTTTGTTATGTATTCTGCCCGTACGTCTGTCCACGACTTACCCACGATGTATACCCACCGTGTTCTTCGTGCAATCACTGGTAATGTTTAATTGTGTTCATTCGTTCGTAATTCGGGTATAGTACTTTGTTGATGGGGAAGTCTCGCCTGGGGATTAACTTCCTCGTTGTCTGCAGGCTATTGAGTTTCATGTTACATTTTTATATCAACCTTACAGGACTTGTGACGGATCTTTTTGTAAAAAGGATAGGTCCCTGGTTGAGTAAAATCAAGTTATTATATGGACATGATATAGATATTTTCCTCCAGACCAAGGCTACGATCTTGCTGGCAATAACTTGCGCGATCTCGTGTCCAAAGAAATGGATTAAGGAGCGACAGACTAAGAGAAAATCGCAGTTAATGTAGTACTTTTGCTAATTAAACTTTTTTTCAATAATGATTAAAATTAGTCTGTAATGATACCTGTTCTAACTTGCCTACGTTGGAACATTTACTGCACATTTCATTTTAAGTGCTACATTTGTTCGTTAATGAGTTATTCGTTCTAATAGGCTTGAAAGATTGCTTTCATTAGCACTATATTTAATTCATCGTATATACCTTATTTCGATGAATTCCAGTCAAAAATGGCGACTTTTAATTAAGTTTGAATTCCTTTTCGATATACGTCATTTAATGAATCTGTAGATTATTCTGCCCGTTTTACGTTCTGTGCTACGACCCATACCTTTTACGGATGAATTCACATCATTGTACGCAATTCCAATCACGTGGTAAGGTTAAGGGTCATCGGTCCGGGGTCGGGATATAGTACTTGGATGGGGACCGCCTGGGAACTCCGGTGTCTGTAGCTATTGAGTTTTTACTTTCATGTTAGCATTTTATCACTACGACTGTGACGGTATTTTTACAAAACAAGGCGCTGAGTAAATCAGAGTAAGGGACATGATTAGAAGTTTTTTTCCCTCCAGACGCTACGATCTTGCTGGCAATAAAGCGCGGACGTCCAAAAGAATGGATTAGGAGCGACAGACTAAGAAATCGCGATGTATGTATACTTTGCTAATTTAACTCTTTTTCATATGAAAATAATTGTCTGAATACCTACGCAACTTGCCATACGTTGGAACTTTTTACTCACACATTTTAAGGCTCATGGTTGCGTAATGAATCGACTAAGCTTGAAAAGAGCTTTCAAACGCACAAAACACGACATTTCCGAATCCAGTCAGAATAATCGACCTTTAAAGTTTGAACCATTTTCGACTATAAGTCATAATATAAATCGTAGATATCTGCCGCGTACGTCTGTCTACGACCATAACACGATGACACACCTGTTCTCGTTCACATCACGGAAGTTAAGCATCGTCGGGATCGGGATAGTACTTGGATGGGGACCGCCTGGAACTCCCGGTGTCGATGGCTATTGGTTTTGTCATGTTACATTTTTTATCACTACGACTGTGACGACTTTTTTTACAAAAAGGCGCTGAGTAAATCAAGTAAAGGGACATGATTAGAAGTTTTTTCCCTCCAAGAACGGACTACTATCTTGCTGCAATAAACGGCACGACGTCCCAAAAGAATGGATTAGGAGCGTTACAGACTAAGAAATCGCGATGTTATTACTTTGCTATAATTAACTTTTTCAATATGAAAAATTAGTGCTGAAATACCCTAACTTGCCTACGTTGGAACTTTTACCACAATTTTTAAGGCTCAGGTTTTGTAATGAAATCGATAATAGCTGAAGAGGCTTGTCAAAACGCACAAGCACGACTATTTCCGAGATCCACGTCCAGAAATGGCGACCTTTAAAAGTTTGAACAATTTCGATATAACGTCATAATAAATCGTAGATATCTGCCCGTACGTCTGTCTACGACCATAACATCGATGAACACACCTGTTCTGCCGATCCATCACGGAAGTTAAGCATCGTCGGGCGGGATTACTACTGGATGGGGAGCGCCTGGGAACTCCCGGTGTCGTAGGCTATTGAGTTTTCATGTTGACATTTTTTATACATTACGACTGTGACGATCTTTTTTAAAAAAAGGCGCTGAGTAATCAAGTAAGTGGACATGATTAGAATTTTTTCTCCTCCAAAACGCTACGATCTTGCTGCAATAAACGCGCGAGCGTCCAAAAAAATGGATTAGGAGCGTTGAGACTAAGAAAATCGCGAATGTAGATTACTTATTGCTAATTAACTTTTTCATATGAAAAATGTAGTCTGTAAATTACCCTAGACTTGCCTACGTATTGAACGTTTTTAACCACTACATATTAGACTCATTCGTAATGAATCGAATAAGCTTGAAAAGAGCTTTCACAACGCACACAACACGACCACATTTTCCGATTATCCAGTCAGATAATCGACCTTTAAAATGTTGAACATTTTCGATATAAGTCATAATAATTCGGTAGTATCTGCCGTACGTCTGTCTACGACCATACCAACGATGAATGAACACACCTGTTCTCGTCCAATCACGGAAGTTAAGCATCCGTCGGGGCGGATAGTACTTGGATGGGGACCGCTTGGGATCCCGGTGTCGTAGGCTATTGAGTTTTTCATGTTACATTTTTATATCTCACTACGACTGTGACGATCTTTTTTACAAAACAAAGCGGCTGAGTAATCAAAGTAAGGGAGCATGATTAGAAGTTTTTTCCCTCCCAAACGCACGATTCTTGCTGCATAAACGCCGACGTCCCAAAAGAATGGAGTTAGGAGCGTAACTAACAAGAATCGGCGAGTGGTATTACTTTGCTAATTTAACGCTTTTCACTATGAAAAATATAGTCTGAAATACCCTAAGCTTTCCTTACTTGGAATTTCTACACACAATTTTAAGGCTCAACGGTTGGTAACATGAATCGGAATATAGCTTTGAAAAGAGCTTTACAACGCACAAACACGACCCTATTCCGAGATCCGATGGTCACAGATACGACCTTTCTAGAAGTTTGAAAACCATTTTCGATCATAAGTCGTCAATAATAATGCGAGATATCTGCCCGTACGTCTGTTCTACGACATACCAACGAATGAAACACAACACGTTCTGACGTCCGAATCACGGAAGTTAAGGCATCGTTGGGCGGGATAGTCAACTGGAGGGCCGCCTGGGATACTCCGGTGTCGTAGGCTATTGAGTTTTTCATGGTTTACTTTATTAAACTCCACTACGCTGTAGAAACGGATCTTGTTACAAAAGGACGCTGGAGTAAAATCAAGTAAGGGACATGCTTAGAAGTTATTTTCCCTTCCAAAGGAACGCTACGATCTTGCTGCAATAAAACGTCGAGCGTCGCAAAAGAATGGATTGAGGAGCGATTAGACCTAAGAAAATCGCGGATGTAATACTTTGCTAATTTAACATTTTTCATATAACAATTAGTCTGAAATACCCTAGAACGATTGCCTACGTTGGAACTTTTTACGCACAACATTTTAAGGCCAGGTTGATGTAATGGAATGGCTAGAGCTTGAAAGAGCTTTCAAACGCAGCATAAACATCGACCTATGTTCCCGAAATAGATCGGCAGTCCAAGAAATGGCGACCTTTAAAGTTTGAACCATTTTCGATATAACGTCATAATAAATCGTAAGATATCTGCCCGTACGTCTGTCTACGATTATACCACGTATGAAGGCACACCTGTTGCTCGTCGCAATCACGGAAGTTAGCATGTCGTCGAAATCGGGATGTAAACTTGGATGGGGAGCCTGCCTGGGATACTCCCGTGTCGTATGCTATGGAGTTTTCATGTACATTTTTATATCACCGAACGACTGTGACGGAATCTTTTTTAAAAAATAAAGGCCGCTGTAGTAAATAAAGTAAGGGACATGAGGGGTTAGAATTTTTTCTCCTCCAAAACGGCTAAACGATCTTGGCTGGGCAATAACGGCGCGACGGTCCCAAAAGATATTGATTAGGAGGCGACAGACTAAGGAAAATCGCGATGTGGTTACTGTTGGCGTAATTAACTTTCATATGAAATAAGTGCTGTAAAAAGTAACCCTAGACTTGCCCTACGTTGGAACTTTTTTACCAGCACATTTTGAAAGCTCATGGTTGTCGTAATGGAATCGATATAGCTTGAAAAGAGCTTTCAAAACGCACATAAACACGACGCCTATTTCCGATGATGCCAGTCCGCGAGAATGCGAACCTTTAAAGTTTGAACCATTTTCGATATTAACACGAAGTCAATAATAAAAATCGTAGTGATATCTGCTCCGTACGGTCTGTCTACGACTATACGCAGCACGATCGAACATAGATATATCGTCTCATCACGGAAGTTATAGCATCGTCGAATCGGGATAAGTACTTTGGATGGGGAGCACGGCCTGGGAAACCTCCCGGTCGTCGTAGGCCTAATTGAGTTTTTCACTGTTACATTTTTCATCACTACGACTGTGAACTATCTTCTTTCTAACAAAACCCAGGCGCTGAAGTAAATCAAGTACGGAACATGATTAGACAGTTTTCCCTCCACAACACGACTACGATCCTTGCTCGGCCCATACAACGCGCCACGTCCAAAAGAATGGATTAGAGCTGCCTTGGAGTAACCGAAAACCTCGCGCATCCTAGTTGCCTTCCTAATTAACCGTTTCATCATGCAAAAATATGTCTGAAATTACCCCTAGCTTGCCTACGTCTGGTACACTTTTACCACAAATTTTAAAGCTCAGGGTTGCCGTAATGAATCGATAGAGCTTGAAAAGAGCTTTCAAACGCACACAAACACGACCCATTTCCGACGATCCAGTCAAGAAATACGACCTTTAAAGTTTGAACAATTTTCGATATAAGGTCATAATAAATCGTAGATATCTGCCCGTACGTCTGTCTACGACCATACCACGATGAACACACCTGTTCTCGTCCGATCACGGAAGTTAAGCATCGTCGGGCCGGGATAGTACTTGGATGGGGGACCGCCTGGGAACTCCCGGTGTCGTAGGCTATTGAGTTTTCATGTTACATTTTTTATCACTACGACTGTGACGTATCTTTTTTACAAAACAGGCGCTGAGTAAATCAAGTAAGGGACATGATTAGAAGTTTTTTCCCTCCAAAACGACTACGATCTTGCTGCAATAAACGCGCCACGTCCCAAAAGAATGGATTAGGAGCGTTAGACTAAGAAAATCGCGATGTAGTTACTTTGCTAATTAACGTTTTCATATGAAAAATATGTCTGAAATTACCCTAGCTTGCCTACGTTGGAACTTTTTACCACAAATTTTAAAGCTCAGGGTTGCCGTAATGAATCGATAGAGCTTGAAAAGAGCTTTCAAACGCACACAAACACGACCCATTTCCGACGATCCAGTCAAGAAATACGACCTTTAAAGTTTGAACAATTTTCGATATAAGGTCATAATAAATCGTAGATATCTGCCCGTACGTCTGTCTACGACCATACCACGATGAACACACCTGTTCTCGTCCGATCACGGAAGTTAAGCATCGTCGGGCCGGGATAGTACTTGGATGGGGGACCGCCTGGGAACTCCCGGTGTCGTAGGCTATTGAGTTTTTCATGTTACATTTTTTATCACTACGACTGTGACGTATCTTTTTTACAAAACAGGCGCTGAGTAAATCAAGTAAGGGACATGATTAGAAGTTTTTTCCCTCCAAAACGACTACGATCTTGCTGCAATAAACGCGCCACGTCCCAAAAGAATGGATTAGGAGCGTTAGACTAAGAAAATCGCGATGTAGTTACTTTGCTAATTAACGTTTTCATATGAAAAATATGTCTGAAATTACCCTAGCTTGCCTACGTTGGAACTTTTTACCACAAATTTTAAAGCTCAGGGTTGCCGTAATGAATCGATAGAGCTTGAAAAGAGCTTTCAAACGCACACAAACACGACCCATTTCCGACGATCCAGTCAAGAAATACGACCTTTAAAGTTTGAACAATTTTCGATATAAGGTCATAATAAATCGTAGATATCTGCCCGTACGTCTGTCTACGACCATACCACGATGAACACACCTGTTCTCGTCCGATCACGGAAGTTAAGCATCGTCGGGCCGGGATAGTACTTGGATGGGGGACCGCCTGGGAACTCCCGGTGTCGTAGGCTATTGAGTTTTTCATGTTACATTTTTTATCACTACGACTGTGACGTATCTTTTTTACAAAACAGGCGCTGAGTAAATCAAGTAAGGGACATGATTAGAAGTTTTTTTCCCTCCAAAACGACTACGATCTTGCTGCAATAAACGCGCCACGTCCCAAAAGAATGGATTAGGAGCGTTAGACTAAGAAAATCGCGATGTAGTTACTTTGCTAATTAACGTTTTCATATGAAAAATATGTCTGAAATTACCCTAGCTTGCCTACGTTGGAACTTTTTACCACAAATTTTAAAGCTCAGGGTTGCCGTAATGAATCGATAGAGCTTGAAAAGAGCTTTCAAACGCACACAAACACGACCCATTTCCGACGATCCAGTCAAGAAATACGACCTTTAAAGTTTGAACAATTTTCGATATAAGGTCATAATAAATCGTAGATATCTGCCCGTACGTCTGTCTACGACCATACCACGATGAACACACCTGTTCTCGTCCGATCACGGAAGTTAAGCATCGTCGGGCCGGGATAGTACTTGGATGGGGGACCGCCTGGGAACTCCCGGTGTCGTAGGCTATTGAGTTTTTCATGTTACATTTTTTATCACTACGACTGTGACGTATCTTTTTTACAAAACAGGCGCTGAGTAAATCAAGTAAGGGACATGATTAGAAGTTTTTTTCCCTCCAAAACGACTACGATCTTGCTGCAATAAACGCGCCACGTCCCAAAAGAATGGATTAGGAGCGTTAGACTAAGAAAATCGCGATGTAGTTACTTTGCTAATTAACGTTTTCATATGAAAAATATGTCTGAAATTACCCTAGCTTGCCTACGTTGGAACTTTTTACCACAAATTTTAAAGCTCAGGGTTGCCGTAATGAATCGATAGAGCTTGAAAAGAGCTTTCAAACGCACACAAACACGACCCATTTCCGACGATCCAGTCAAGAAATACGACCTTTAAAGTTTGAACAATTTTCGATATAAGGTCATAATAAATCGTAGATATCTGCCCGTACGTCTGTCTACGACCATACCACGATGAACACACCTGTTCTCGTCCGATCACGGAAGTTAAGCATCGTCGGGCCGGGATAGTACTTGGATGGGGGACCGCCTGGGAACTCCCGGTGTCGTAGGCTATTGAGTTTTTCATGTTACATTTTTTATCACTACGACTGTGACGTATCTTTTTTACAAAACAGGCGCTGAGTAAATCAAGTAAGGGACATGATTAGAAGTTTTTTTCCCTCCAAAACGACTACGATCTTGCTGCAATAAACGCGCCACGTCCCAAAAGAATGGATTAGGAGCGTTAGACTAAGAAAATCGCGATGTAGTTACTTTGCTAATTAACGTTTTCATATGAAAAATATGTCTGAAATTACCCTAGCTTGCCTACGTTGGAACTTTTTACCACAAATTTTAAAGCTCAGGGTTGCCGTAATGAATCGATAGAGCTTGAAAAGAGCTTTCAAACGCACACAAACACGACCCATTTCCGACGATCCAGTCAAGAAATACGACCTTTAAAGTTTGAACAATTTTCGATATAAGGTCATAATAAATCGTAGATATCTGCCCGTACGTCTGTCTACGACCATACCACGATGAACACACCTGTTCTCGTCCGATCACGGAAGTTAAGCATCGTCGGGCCGGGATAGTACTTGGATGGGGGACCGCCTGGGAACTCCCGGTGTCGTAGGCTATTGAGTTTTTCATGTTACATTTTTTATCACTACGACTGTGACGTATCTTTTTTACAAAACAGGCGCTGAGTAAATCAAGTAAGGGACATGATTAGAAGTTTTTTTCCCTCCAAAACGACTACGATCTTGCTGCAATAAACGCGCCACGTCCCAAAAGAATGGATTAGGAGCGTTAGACTAAGAAAATCGCGATGTAGTTACTTTGCTAATTAACGTTTTCATATGAAAAATATGTCTGAAATTACCCTAGCTTGCCTACGTTGGAACTTTTTACCACAAATTTTAAAGCTCAGGGTTGCCGTAATGAATCGATAGAGCTTGAAAAGAGCTTTCAAACGCACACAAACACGACCCATTTCCGACGATCCAGTCAAGAAATACGACCTTTAAAGTTTGAACAATTTTCGATATAAGGTCATAATAAATCGTAGATATCTGCCCGTACGTCTGTCTACGACCATACCACGATGAACACACCTGTTCTCGTCCGATCACGGAAGTTAAGCATCGTCGGGCCGGGATAGTACTTGGATGGGGGACCGCCTGGGAACTCCCGGTGTCGTAGGCTATTGAGTTTTTCATGTTACATTTTTTATCACTACGACTGTGACGTATCTTTTTTACAAAACAGGCGCTGAGTAAATCAAGTAAGGGACATGATTAGAAGTTTTTTTCCCTCCAAAACGACTACGATCTTGCTGCAATAAACGCGCCACGTCCCAAAAGAATGGATTAGGAGCGTTAGACTAAGAAAATCGCGATGTAGTTACTTTGCTAATTAACGTTTTCATATGAAAAATATGTCTGAAATTACCCTAGCTTGCCTACGTTGGAACTTTTTACCACAAATTTTAAAGCTCAGGGTTGCCGTAATGAATCGATAGAGCTTGAAAAGAGCTTTCAAACGCACACAAACACGACCCATTTCCGACGATCCAGTCAAGAAATACGACCTTTAAAGTTTGAACAATTTTCGATATAAGGTCATAATAAATCGTAGATATCTGCCCGTACGTCTGTCTACGACCATACCACGATGAACACACCTGTTCTCGTCCGATCACGGAAGTTAAGCATCGTCGGGCCGGGATAGTACTTGGATGGGGGACCGCCTGGGAACTCCCGGTGTCGTAGGCTATTGAGTTTTTCATGTTACATTTTTTATCACTACGACTGTGACGTATCTTTTTTACAAAACAGGCGCTGAGTAAATCAAGTAAGGGACATGATTAGAAGTTTTTTTCCCTCCAAAACGACTACGATCTTGCTGCAATAAACGCGCCACGTCCCAAAAGAATGGATTAGGAGCGTTAGACTAAGAAAATCGCGATGTAGTTACTTTGCTAATTAACGTTTTCATATGAAAAATATGTCTGAAATTACCCTAGCTTGCCTACGTTGGAACTTTTTACCACAAATTTTAAAGCTCAGGGTTGCCGTAATGAATCGATAGAGCTTGAAAAGAGCTTTCAAACGCACACAAACACGACCCATTTCCGACGATCCAGTCAAGAAATACGACCTTTAAAGTTTGAACAATTTTCGATATAAGGTCATAATAAATCGTAGATATCTGCCCGTACGTCTGTCTACGACCATACCACGATGAACACACCTGTTCTCGTCCGATCACGGAAGTTAAGCATCGTCGGGCCGGGATAGTACTTGGATGGGGGACCGCCTGGGAACTCCCGGTGTCGTAGGCTATTGAGTTTTTCATGTTACATTTTTTATCACTACGACTGTGACGTATCTTTTTTACAAAACAGGCGCTGAGTAAATCAAGTAAGGGACATGATTAGAAGTTTTTTTCCCTCCAAAACGACTACGATCTTGCTGCAATAAACGCGCCACGTCCCAAAAGAATGGATTAGGAGCGTTAGACTAAGAAAATCGCGATGTAGTTACTTTGCTAATTAACGTTTTCATATGAAAAATATGTCTGAAATTACCCTAGCTTGCCTACGTTGGAACTTTTTACCACAAATTTTAAAGCTCAGGGTTGCCGTAATGAATCGATAGAGCTTGAAAAGAGCTTTCAAACGCACACAAACACGACCCATTTCCGACGATCCAGTCAAGAAATACGACCTTTAAAGTTTGAACAATTTTCGATATAAGGTCATAATAAATCGTAGATATCTGCCCGTACGTCTGTCTACGACCATACCACGATGAACACACCTGTTCTCGTCCGATCACGGAAGTTAAGCATCGTCGGGCCGGGATAGTACTTGGATGGGGGACCGCCTGGGAACTCCCGGTGTCGTAGGCTATTGAGTTTTTCATGTTACATTTTTTATCACTACGACTGTGACGTATCTTTTTTACAAAACAGGCGCTGAGTAAATCAAGTAAGGGACATGATTAGAAGTTTTTTTCCCTCCAAAACGACTACGATCTTGCTGCAATAAACGCGCCACGTCCCAAAAGAATGGATTAGGAGCGTTAGACTAAGAAAATCGCGATGTAGTTACTTTGCTAATTAACGTTTTCATATGAAAAATATGTCTGAAATTACCCTAGCTTGCCTACGTTGGAACTTTTTACCACAAATTTTAAAGCTCAGGGTTGCCGTAATGAATCGATAGAGCTTGAAAAGAGCTTTCAAACGCACACAAACACGACCCATTTCCGACGATCCAGTCAAGAAATACGACCTTTAAAGTTTGAACAATTTTCGATATAAGGTCATAATAAATCGTAGATATCTGCCCGTACGTCTGTCTACGACCATACCACGATGAACACACCTGTTCTCGTCCGATCACGGAAGTTAAGCATCGTCGGGCCGGGATAGTACTTGGATGGGGGACCGCCTGGGAACTCCCGGTGTCGTAGGCTATTGAGTTTTTCATGTTACATTTTTTATCACTACGACTGTGACGTATCTTTTTTACAAAACAGGCGCTGAGTAAATCAAGTAAGGGACATGATTAGAAGTTTTTTTCCCTCCAAAACGACTACGATCTTGCTGCAATAAACGCGCCACGTCCCAAAAGAATGGATTAGGAGCGTTAGACTAAGAAAATCGCGATGTAGTTACTTTGCTAATTAACGTTTTCATATGAAAAATATGTCTGAAATTACCCTAGCTTGCCTACGTTGGAACTTTTTACCACAAATTTTAAAGCTCAGGGTTGCCGTAATGAATCGATAGAGCTTGAAAAGAGCTTTCAAACGCACACAAACACGACCCATTTCCGACGATCCAGTCAAGAAATACGACCTTTAAAGTTTGAACAATTTTCGATATAAGGTCATAATAAATCGTAGATATCTGCCCGTACGTCTGTCTACGACCATACCACGATGAACACACCTGTTCTCGTCCGATCACGGAAGTTAAGCATCGTCGGGCCGGGATAGTACTTGGATGGGGGACCGCCTGGGAACTCCCGGTGTCGTAGGCTATTGAGTTTTTCATGTTACATTTTTTATCACTACGACTGTGACGTATCTTTTTTACAAAACAGGCGCTGAGTAAATCAAGTAAGGGACATGATTAGAAGTTTTTTTCCCTCCAAAACGACTACGATCTTGCTGCAATAAACGCGCCACGTCCCAAAAGAATGGATTAGGAGCGTTAGACTAAGAAAATCGCGATGTAGTTACTTTGCTAATTAACGTTTTCATATGAAAAATATGTCTGAAATTACCCTAGCTTGCCTACGTTGGAACTTTTTACCACAAATTTTAAAGCTCAGGGTTGCCGTAATGAATCGATAGAGCTTGAAAAGAGCTTTCAAACGCACACAAACACGACCCATTTCCGACGATCCAGTCAAGAAATACGACCTTTAAAGTTTGAACAATTTTCGATATAAGGTCATAATAAATCGTAGATATCTGCCCGTACGTCTGTCTACGACCATACCACGATGAACACACCTGTTCTCGTCCGATCACGGAAGTTAAGCATCGTCGGGCCGGGATAGTACTTGGATGGGGGACCGCCTGGGAACTCCCGGTGTCGTAGGCTATTGAGTTTTTCATGTTACATTTTTTATCACTACGACTGTGACGTATCTTTTTTACAAAACAGGCGCTGAGTAAATCAAGTAAGGGACATGATTAGAAGTTTTTTTCCCTCCAAAACGACTACGATCTTGCTGCAATAAACGCGCCACGTCCCAAAAGAATGGATTAGGAGCGTTAGACTAAGAAAATCGCGATGTAGTTACTTTGCTAATTAACGTTTTCATATGAAAAATATGTCTGAAATTACCCTAGCTTGCCTACGTTGGAACTTTTTACCACAAATTTTAAAGCTCAGGGTTGCCGTAATGAATCGATAGAGCTTGAAAAGAGCTTTCAAACGCACACAAACACGACCCATTTCCGACGATCCAGTCAAGAAATACGACCTTTAAAGTTTGAACAATTTTCGATATAAGGTCATAATAAATCGTAGATATCTGCCCGTACGTCTGTCTACGACCATACCACGATGAACACACCTGTTCTCGTCCGATCACGGAAGTTAAGCATCGTCGGGCCGGGATAGTACTTGGATGGGGGACCGCCTGGGAACTCCCGGTGTCGTAGGCTATTGAGTTTTTCATGTTACATTTTTTATCACTACGACTGTGACGTATCTTTTTTACAAAACAGGCGCTGAGTAAATCAAGTAAGGGACATGATTAGAAGTTTTTTTCCCTCCAAAACGACTACGATCTTGCTGCAATAAACGCGCCACGTCCCAAAAGAATGGATTAGGAGCGTTAGACTAAGAAAATCGCGATGTAGTTACTTTGCTAATTAACGTTTTCATATGAAAAATATGTCTGAAATTACCCTAGCTTGCCTACGTTGGAACTTTTTACCACAAATTTTAAAGCTCAGGGTTGCCGTAATGAATCGATAGAGCTTGAAAAGAGCTTTCAAACGCACACAAACACGACCCATTTCCGACGATCCAGTCAAGAAATACGACCTTTAAAGTTTGAACAATTTTCGATATAAGGTCATAATAAATCGTAGATATCTGCCCGTACGTCTGTCTACGACCATACCACGATGAACACACCTGTTCTCGTCCGATCACGGAAGTTAAGCATCGTCGGGCCGGGATAGTACTTGGATGGGGGACCGCCTGGGAACTCCCGGTGTCGTAGGCTATTGAGTTTTTCATGTTACATTTTTTATCACTACGACTGTGACGTATCTTTTTTACAAAACAGGCGCTGAGTAAATCAAGTAAGGGACATGATTAGAAGTTTTTTTCCCTCCAAAACGACTACGATCTTGCTGCAATAAACGCGCCACGTCCCAAAAGAATGGATTAGGAGCGTTAGACTAAGAAAATCGCGATGTAGTTACTTTGCTAATTAACGTTTTCATATGAAAAATATGTCTGAAATTACCCTAGCTTGCCTACGTTGGAACTTTTTACCACAAATTTTAAAGCTCAGGGTTGCCGTAATGAATCGATAGAGCTTGAAAAGAGCTTTCAAACGCACACAAACACGACCCATTTCCGACGATCCAGTCAAGAAATACGACCTTTAAAGTTTGAACAATTTTCGATATAAGGTCATAATAAATCGTAGATATCTGCCCGTACGTCTGTCTACGACCATACCACGATGAACACACCTGTTCTCGTCCGATCACGGAAGTTAAGCATCGTCGGGCCGGGATAGTACTTGGATGGGGGACCGCCTGGGAACTCCCGGTGTCGTAGGCTATTGAGTTTTTCATGTTACATTTTTTATCACTACGACTGTGACGTATCTTTTTTACAAAACAGGCGCTGAGTAAATCAAGTAAGGGACATGATTAGAAGTTTTTTTCCCTCCAAAACGACTACGATCTTGCTGCAATAAACGCGCCACGTCCCAAAAGAATGGATTAGGAGCGTTAGACTAAGAAAATCGCGATGTAGTTACTTTGCTAATTAACGTTTTCATATGAAAAATATGTCTGAAATTACCCTAGCTTGCCTACGTTGGAACTTTTTACCACAAATTTTAAAGCTCAGGGTTGCCGTAATGAATCGATAGAGCTTGAAAAGAGCTTTCAAACGCACACAAACACGACCCATTTCCGACGATCCAGTCAAGAAATACGACCTTTAAAGTTTGAACAATTTTCGATATAAGGTCATAATAAATCGTAGATATCTGCCCGTACGTCTGTCTACGACCATACCACGATGAACACACCTGTTCTCGTCCGATCACGGAAGTTAAGCATCGTCGGGCCGGGATAGTACTTGGATGGGGGACCGCCTGGGAACTCCCGGTGTCGTAGGCTATTGAGTTTTTCATGTTACATTTTTTATCACTACGACTGTGACGTATCTTTTTTACAAAACAGGCGCTGAGTAAATCAAGTAAGGGACATGATTAGAAGTTTTTTTCCCTCCAAAACGACTACGATCTTGCTGCAATAAACGCGCCACGTCCCAAAAGAATGGATTAGGAGCGTTAGACTAAGAAAATCGCGATGTAGTTACTTTGCTAATTAACGTTTTCATATGAAAAATATGTCTGAAATTACCCTAGCTTGCCTACGTTGGAACTTTTTACCACAAATTTTAAAGCTCAGGGTTGCCGTAATGAATCGATAGAGCTTGAAAAGAGCTTTCAAACGCACACAAACACGACCCATTTCCGACGATCCAGTCAAGAAATACGACCTTTAAAGTTTGAACAATTTTCGATATAAGGTCATAATAAATCGTAGATATCTGCCCGTACGTCTGTCTACGACCATACCACGATGAACACACCTGTTCTCGTCCGATCACGGAAGTTAAGCATCGTCGGGCCGGGATAGTACTTGGATGGGGGACCGCCTGGGAACTCCCGGTGTCGTAGGCTATTGAGTTTTTCATGTTACATTTTTTATCACTACGACTGTGACGTATCTTTTTTACAAAACAGGCGCTGAGTAAATCAAGTAAGGGACATGATTAGAAGTTTTTTTCCCTCCAAAACGACTACGATCTTGCTGCAATAAACGCGCCACGTCCCAAAAGAATGGATTAGGAGCGTTAGACTAAGAAAATCGCGATGTAGTTACTTTGCTAATTAACGTTTTCATATGAAAAATATGTCTGAAATTACCCTAGCTTGCCTACGTTGGAACTTTTTACCACAAATTTTAAAGCTCAGGGTTGCCGTAATGAATCGATAGAGCTTGAAAAGAGCTTTCAAACGCACACAAACACGACCCATTTCCGACGATCCAGTCAAGAAATACGACCTTTAAAGTTTGAACAATTTTCGATATAAGGTCATAATAAATCGTAGATATCTGCCCGTACGTCTGTCTACGACCATACCACGATGAACACACCTGTTCTCGTCCGATCACGGAAGTTAAGCATCGTCGGGCCGGGATAGTACTTGGATGGGGGACCGCCTGGGAACTCCCGGTGTCGTAGGCTATTGAGTTTTTCATGTTACATTTTTTATCACTACGACTGTGACGTATCTTTTTTACAAAACAGGCGCTGAGTAAATCAAGTAAGGGACATGATTAGAAGTTTTTTTCCCTCCAAAACGACTACGATCTTGCTGCAATAAACGCGCCACGTCCCAAAAGAATGGATTAGGAGCGTTAGACTAAGAAAATCGCGATGTAGTTACTTTGCTAATTAACGTTTTCATATGAAAAATATGTCTGAAATTACCCTAGCTTGCCTACGTTGGAACTTTTTACCACAAATTTTAAAGCTCAGGGTTGCCGTAATGAATCGATAGAGCTTGAAAAGAGCTTTCAAACGCACACAAACACGACCCATTTCCGACGATCCAGTCAAGAAATACGACCTTTAAAGTTTGAACAATTTTCGATATAAGGTCATAATAAATCGTAGATATCTGCCCGTACGTCTGTCTACGACCATACCACGATGAACACACCTGTTCTCGTCCGATCACGGAAGTTAAGCATCGTCGGGCCGGGATAGTACTTGGATGGGGGACCGCCTGGGAACTCCCGGTGTCGTAGGCTATTGAGTTTTTCATGTTACATTTTTTATCACTACGACTGTGACGTATCTTTTTTACAAAACAGGCGCTGAGTAAATCAAGTAAGGGACATGATTAGAAGTTTTTTTCCCTCCAAAACGACTACGATCTTGCTGCAATAAACGCGCCACGTCCCAAAAGAATGGATTAGGAGCGTTAGACTAAGAAAATCGCGATGTAGTTACTTTGCTAATTAACGTTTTCATATGAAAAATATGTCTGAAATTACCCTAGCTTGCCTACGTTGGAACTTTTTACCACAAATTTTAAAGCTCAGGGTTGCCGTAATGAATCGATAGAGCTTGAAAAGAGCTTTCAAACGCACACAAACACGACCCATTTCCGACGATCCAGTCAAGAAATACGACCTTTAAAGTTTGAACAATTTTCGATATAAGGTCATAATAAATCGTAGATATCTGCCCGTACGTCTGTCTACGACCATACCACGATGAACACACCTGTTCTCGTCCGATCACGGAAGTTAAGCATCGTCGGGCCGGGATAGTACTTGGATGGGGGACCGCCTGGGAACTCCCGGTGTCGTAGGCTATTGAGTTTTTCATGTTACATTTTTTATCACTACGACTGTGACGTATCTTTTTTACAAAACAGGCGCTGAGTAAATCAAGTAAGGGACATGATTAGAAGTTTTTTTCCCTCCAAAACGACTACGATCTTGCTGCAATAAACGCGCCACGTCCCAAAAGAATGGATTAGGAGCGTTAGACTAAGAAAATCGCGATGTAGTTACTTTGCTAATTAACGTTTTCATATGAAAAATATGTCTGAAATTACCCTAGCTTGCCTACGTTGGAACTTTTTACCACAAATTTTAAAGCTCAGGGTTGCCGTAATGAATCGATAGAGCTTGAAAAGAGCTTTCAAACGCACACAAACACGACCCATTTCCGACGATCCAGTCAAGAAATACGACCTTTAAAGTTTGAACAATTTTCGATATAAGGTCATAATAAATCGTAGATATCTGCCCGTACGTCTGTCTACGACCATACCACGATGAACACACCTGTTCTCGTCCGATCACGGAAGTTAAGCATCGTCGGGCCGGGATAGTACTTGGATGGGGGACCGCCTGGGAACTCCCGGTGTCGTAGGCTATTGAGTTTTTCATGTTACATTTTTTATCACTACGACTGTGACGTATCTTTTTTACAAAACAGGCGCTGAGTAAATCAAGTAAGGGACATGATTAGAAGTTTTTTTCCCTCCAAAACGACTACGATCTTGCTGCAATAAACGCGCCACGTCCCAAAAGAATGGATTAGGAGCGTTAGACTAAGAAAATCGCGATGTAGTTACTTTGCTAATTAACGTTTTCATATGAAAAATATGTCTGAAATTACCCTAGCTTGCCTACGTTGGAACTTTTTACCACAAATTTTAAAGCTCAGGGTTGCCGTAATGAATCGATAGAGCTTGAAAAGAGCTTTCAAACGCACACAAACACGACCCATTTCCGACGATCCAGTCAAGAAATACGACCTTTAAAGTTTGAACAATTTTCGATATAAGGTCATAATAAATCGTAGATATCTGCCCGTACGTCTGTCTACGACCATACCACGATGAACACACCTGTTCTCGTCCGATCACGGAAGTTAAGCATCGTCGGGCCGGGATAGTACTTGGATGGGGGACCGCCTGGGAACTCCCGGTGTCGTAGGCTATTGAGTTTTTCATGTTACATTTTTTATCACTACGACTGTGACGTATCTTTTTTACAAAACAGGCGCTGAGTAAATCAAGTAAGGGACATGATTAGAAGTTTTTTTCCCTCCAAAACGACTACGATCTTGCTGCAATAAACGCGCCACGTCCCAAAAGAATGGATTAGGAGCGTTAGACTAAGAAAATCGCGATGTAGTTACTTTGCTAATTAACGTTTTCATATGAAAAATATGTCTGAAATTACCCTAGCTTGCCTACGTTGGAACTTTTTACCACAAATTTTAAAGCTCAGGGTTGCCGTAATGAATCGATAGAGCTTGAAAAGAGCTTTCAAACGCACACAAACACGACCCATTTCCGACGATCCAGTCAAGAAATACGACCTTTAAAGTTTGAACAATTTTCGATATAAGGTCATAATAAATCGTAGATATCTGCCCGTACGTCTGTCTACGACCATACCACGATGAACACACCTGTTCTCGTCCGATCACGGAAGTTAAGCATCGTCGGGCCGGGATAGTACTTGGATGGGGGACCGCCTGGGAACTCCCGGTGTCGTAGGCTATTGAGTTTTTCATGTTACATTTTTTATCACTACGACTGTGACGTATCTTTTTTACAAAACAGGCGCTGAGTAAATCAAGTAAGGGACATGATTAGAAGTTTTTTTCCCTCCAAAACGACTACGATCTTGCTGCAATAAACGCGCCACGTCCCAAAAGAATGGATTAGGAGCGTTAGACTAAGAAAATCGCGATGTAGTTACTTTGCTAATTAACGTTTTCATATGAAAAATATGTCTGAAATTACCCTAGCTTGCCTACGTTGGAACTTTTTACCACAAATTTTAAAGCTCAGGGTTGCCGTAATGAATCGATAGAGCTTGAAAAGAGCTTTCAAACGCACACAAACACGACCCATTTCCGACGATCCAGTCAAGAAATACGACCTTTAAAGTTTGAACAATTTTCGATATAAGGTCATAATAAATCGTAGATATCTGCCCGTACGTCTGTCTACGACCATACCACGATGAACACACCTGTTCTCGTCCGATCACGGAAGTTAAGCATCGTCGGGCCGGGATAGTACTTGGATGGGGGACCGCCTGGGAACTCCCGGTGTCGTAGGCTATTGAGTTTTTCATGTTACATTTTTTATCACTACGACTGTGACGTATCTTTTTTACAAAACAGGCGCTGAGTAAATCAAGTAAGGGACATGATTAGAAGTTTTTTTCCCTCCAAAACGACTACGATCTTGCTGCAATAAACGCGCCACGTCCCAAAAGAATGGATTAGGAGCGTTAGACTAAGAAAATCGCGATGTAGTTACTTTGCTAATTAACGTTTTCATATGAAAAATATGTCTGAAATTACCCTAGCTTGCCTACGTTGGAACTTTTTACCACAAATTTTAAAGCTCAGGGTTGCCGTAATGAATCGATAGAGCTTGAAAAGAGCTTTCAAACGCACACAAACACGACCCATTTCCGACGATCCAGTCAAGAAATACGACCTTTAAAGTTTGAACAATTTTCGATATAAGGTCATAATAAATCGTAGATATCTGCCCGTACGTCTGTCTACGACCATACCACGATGAACACACCTGTTCTCGTCCGATCACGGAAGTTAAGCATCGTCGGGCCGGGATAGTACTTGGATGGGGGACCGCCTGGGAACTCCCGGTGTCGTAGGCTATTGAGTTTTTCATGTTACATTTTTTATCACTACGACTGTGACGTATCTTTTTTACAAAACAGGCGCTGAGTAAATCAAGTAAGGGACATGATTAGAAGTTTTTTTCCCTCCAAAACGACTACGATCTTGCTGCAATAAACGCGCCACGTCCCAAAAGAATGGATTAGGAGCGTTAGACTAAGAAAATCGCGATGTAGTTACTTTGCTAATTAACGTTTTCATATGAAAAATATGTCTGAAATTACCCTAGCTTGCCTACGTTGGAACTTTTTACCACAAATTTTAAAGCTCAGGGTTGCCGTAATGAATCGATAGAGCTTGAAAAGAGCTTTCAAACGCACACAAACACGACCCATTTCCGACGATCCAGTCAAGAAATACGACCTTTAAAGTTTGAACAATTTTCGATATAAGGTCATAATAAATCGTAGATATCTGCCCGTACGTCTGTCTACGACCATACCACGATGAACACACCTGTTCTCGTCCGATCACGGAAGTTAAGCATCGTCGGGCCGGGATAGTACTTGGATGGGGGACCGCCTGGGAACTCCCGGTGTCGTAGGCTATTGAGTTTTTCATGTTACATTTTTTATCACTACGACTGTGACGTATCTTTTTTACAAAACAGGCGCTGAGTAAATCAAGTAAGGGACATGATTAGAAGTTTTTTTCCCTCCAAAACGACTACGATCTTGCTGCAATAAACGCGCCACGTCCCAAAAGAATGGATTAGGAGCGTTAGACTAAGAAAATCGCGATGTAGTTACTTTGCTAATTAACGTTTTCATATGAAAAATATGTCTGAAATTACCCTAGCTTGCCTACGTTGGAACTTTTTACCACAAATTTTAAAGCTCAGGGTTGCCGTAATGAATCGATAGAGCTTGAAAAGAGCTTTCAAACGCACACAAACACGACCCATTTCCGACGATCCAGTCAAGAAATACGACCTTTAAAGTTTGAACAATTTTCGATATAAGGTCATAATAAATCGTAGATATCTGCCCGTACGTCTGTCTACGACCATACCACGATGAACACACCTGTTCTCGTCCGATCACGGAAGTTAAGCATCGTCGGGCCGGGATAGTACTTGGATGGGGGACCGCCTGGGAACTCCCGGTGTCGTAGGCTATTGAGTTTTTCATGTTACATTTTTTATCACTACGACTGTGACGTATCTTTTTTACAAAACAGGCGCTGAGTAAATCAAGTAAGGGACATGATTAGAAGTTTTTTTCCCTCCAAAACGACTACGATCTTGCTGCAATAAACGCGCCACGTCCCAAAAGAATGGATTAGGAGCGTTAGACTAAGAAAATCGCGATGTAGTTACTTTGCTAATTAACGTTTTCATATGAAAAATATGTCTGAAATTACCCTAGCTTGCCTACGTTGGAACTTTTTACCACAAATTTTAAAGCTCAGGGTTGCCGTAATGAATCGATAGAGCTTGAAAAGAGCTTTCAAACGCACACAAACACGACCCATTTCCGACGATCCAGTCAAGAAATACGACCTTTAAAGTTTGAACAATTTTCGATATAAGGTCATAATAAATCGTAGATATCTGCCCGTACGTCTGTCTACGACCATACCACGATGAACACACCTGTTCTCGTCCGATCACGGAAGTTAAGCATCGTCGGGCCGGGATAGTACTTGGATGGGGGACCGCCTGGGAACTCCCGGTGTCGTAGGCTATTGAGTTTTTCATGTTACATTTTTTATCACTACGACTGTGACGTATCTTTTTTACAAAACAGGCGCTGAGTAAATCAAGTAAGGGACATGATTAGAAGTTTTTTTCCCTCCAAAACGACTACGATCTTGCTGCAATAAACGCGCCACGTCCCAAAAGAATGGATTAGGAGCGTTAGACTAAGAAAATCGCGATGTAGTTACTTTGCTAATTAACGTTTTCATATGAAAAATATGTCTGAAATTACCCTAGCTTGCCTACGTTGGAACTTTTTACCACAAATTTTAAAGCTCAGGGTTGCCGTAATGAATCGATAGAGCTTGAAAAGAGCTTTCAAACGCACACAAACACGACCCATTTCCGACGATCCAGTCAAGAAATACGACCTTTAAAGTTTGAACAATTTTCGATATAAGGTCATAATAAATCGTAGATATCTGCCCGTACGTCTGTCTACGACCATACCACGATGAACACACCTGTTCTCGTCCGATCACGGAAGTTAAGCATCGTCGGGCCGGGATAGTACTTGGATGGGGGACCGCCTGGGAACTCCCGGTGTCGTAGGCTATTGAGTTTTTCATGTTACATTTTTTATCACTACGACTGTGACGTATCTTTTTTACAAAACAGGCGCTGAGTAAATCAAGTAAGGGACATGATTAGAAGTTTTTTTCCCTCCAAAACGACTACGATCTTGCTGCAATAAACGCGCCACGTCCCAAAAGAATGGATTAGGAGCGTTAGACTAAGAAAATCGCGATGTAGTTACTTTGCTAATTAACGTTTTCATATGAAAAATATGTCTGAAATTACCCTAGCTTGCCTACGTTGGAACTTTTTACCACAAATTTTAAAGCTCAGGGTTGCCGTAATGAATCGATAGAGCTTGAAAAGAGCTTTCAAACGCACACAAACACGACCCATTTCCGACGATCCAGTCAAGAAATACGACCTTTAAAGTTTGAACAATTTTCGATATAAGGTCATAATAAATCGTAGATATCTGCCCGTACGTCTGTCTACGACCATACCACGATGAACACACCTGTTCTCGTCCGATCACGGAAGTTAAGCATCGTCGGGCCGGGATAGTACTTGGATGGGGGACCGCCTGGGAACTCCCGGTGTCGTAGGCTATTGAGTTTTTCATGTTACATTTTTTATCACTACGACTGTGACGTATCTTTTTTACAAAACAGGCGCTGAGTAAATCAAGTAAGGGACATGATTAGAAGTTTTTTTCCCTCCAAAACGACTACGATCTTGCTGCAATAAACGCGCCACGTCCCAAAAGAATGGATTAGGAGCGTTAGACTAAGAAAATCGCGATGTAGTTACTTTGCTAATTAACGTTTTCATATGAAAAATATGTCTGAAATTACCCTAGCTTGCCTACGTTGGAACTTTTTACCACAAATTTTAAAGCTCAGGGTTGCCGTAATGAATCGATAGAGCTTGAAAAGAGCTTTCAAACGCACACAAACACGACCCATTTCCGACGATCCAGTCAAGAAATACGACCTTTAAAGTTTGAACAATTTTCGATATAAGGTCATAATAAATCGTAGATATCTGCCCGTACGTCTGTCTACGACCATACCACGATGAACACACCTGTTCTCGTCCGATCACGGAAGTTAAGCATCGTCGGGCCGGGATAGTACTTGGATGGGGGACCGCCTGGGAACTCCCGGTGTCGTAGGCTATTGAGTTTTTCATGTTACATTTTTTATCACTACGACTGTGACGTATCTTTTTTACAAAACAGGCGCTGAGTAAATCAAGTAAGGGACATGATTAGAAGTTTTTTTCCCTCCAAAACGACTACGATCTTGCTGCAATAAACGCGCCACGTCCCAAAAGAATGGATTAGGAGCGTTAGACTAAGAAAATCGCGATGTAGTTACTTTGCTAATTAACGTTTTCATATGAAAAATATGTCTGAAATTACCCTAGCTTGCCTACGTTGGAACTTTTTACCACAAATTTTAAAGCTCAGGGTTGCCGTAATGAATCGATAGAGCTTGAAAAGAGCTTTCAAACGCACACAAACACGACCCATTTCCGACGATCCAGTCAAGAAATACGACCTTTAAAGTTTGAACAATTTTCGATATAAGGTCATAATAAATCGTAGATATCTGCCCGTACGTCTGTCTACGACCATACCACGATGAACACACCTGTTCTCGTCCGATCACGGAAGTTAAGCATCGTCGGGCCGGGATAGTACTTGGATGGGGGACCGCCTGGGAACTCCCGGTGTCGTAGGCTATTGAGTTTTTCATGTTACATTTTTTATCACTACGACTGTGACGTATCTTTTTTACAAAACAGGCGCTGAGTAAATCAAGTAAGGGACATGATTAGAAGTTTTTTTCCCTCCAAAACGACTACGATCTTGCTGCAATAAACGCGCCACGTCCCAAAAGAATGGATTAGGAGCGTTAGACTAAGAAAATCGCGATGTAGTTACTTTGCTAATTAACGTTTTCATATGAAAAATATGTCTGAAATTACCCTAGCTTGCCTACGTTGGAACTTTTTACCACAAATTTTAAAGCTCAGGGTTGCCGTAATGAATCGATAGAGCTTGAAAAGAGCTTTCAAACGCACACAAACACGACCCATTTCCGACGATCCAGTCAAGAAATACGACCTTTAAAGTTTGAACAATTTTCGATATAAGGTCATAATAAATCGTAGATATCTGCCCGTACGTCTGTCTACGACCATACCACGATGAACACACCTGTTCTCGTCCGATCACGGAAGTTAAGCATCGTCGGGCCGGGATAGTACTTGGATGGGGGACCGCCTGGGAACTCCCGGTGTCGTAGGCTATTGAGTTTTTCATGTTACATTTTTTATCACTACGACTGTGACGTATCTTTTTTACAAAACAGGCGCTGAGTAAATCAAGTAAGGGACATGATTAGAAGTTTTTTTCCCTCCAAAACGACTACGATCTTGCTGCAATAAACGCGCCACGTCCCAAAAGAATGGATTAGGAGCGTTAGACTAAGAAAATCGCGATGTAGTTACTTTGCTAATTAACGTTTTCATATGAAAAATATGTCTGAAATTACCCTAGCTTGCCTACGTTGGAACTTTTTACCACAAATTTTAAAGCTCAGGGTTGCCGTAATGAATCGATAGAGCTTGAAAAGAGCTTTCAAACGCACACAAACACGACCCATTTCCGACGATCCAGTCAAGAAATACGACCTTTAAAGTTTGAACAATTTTCGATATAAGGTCATAATAAATCGTAGATATCTGCCCGTACGTCTGTCTACGACCATACCACGATGAACACACCTGTTCTCGTCCGATCACGGAAGTTAAGCATCGTCGGGCCGGGATAGTACTTGGATGGGGGACCGCCTGGGAACTCCCGGTGTCGTAGGCTATTGAGTTTTTCATGTTACATTTTTTATCACTACGACTGTGACGTATCTTTTTTACAAAACAGGCGCTGAGTAAATCAAGTAAGGGACATGATTAGAAGTTTTTTTCCCTCCAAAACGACTACGATCTTGCTGCAATAAACGCGCCACGTCCCAAAAGAATGGATTAGGAGCGTTAGACTAAGAAAATCGCGATGTAGTTACTTTGCTAATTAACGTTTTCATATGAAAAATATGTCTGAAATTACCCTAGCTTGCCTACGTTGGAACTTTTTACCACAAATTTTAAAGCTCAGGGTTGCCGTAATGAATCGATAGAGCTTGAAAAGAGCTTTCAAACGCACACAAACACGACCCATTTCCGACGATCCAGTCAAGAAATACGACCTTTAAAGTTTGAACAATTTTCGATATAAGGTCATAATAAATCGTAGATATCTGCCCGTACGTCTGTCTACGACCATACCACGATGAACACACCTGTTCTCGTCCGATCACGGAAGTTAAGCATCGTCGGGCCGGGATAGTACTTGGATGGGGGACCGCCTGGGAACTCCCGGTGTCGTAGGCTATTGAGTTTTTCATGTTACATTTTTTATCACTACGACTGTGACGTATCTTTTTTACAAAACAGGCGCTGAGTAAATCAAGTAAGGGACATGATTAGAAGTTTTTTTCCCTCCAAAACGACTACGATCTTGCTGCAATAAACGCGCCACGTCCCAAAAGAATGGATTAGGAGCGTTAGACTAAGAAAATCGCGATGTAGTTACTTTGCTAATTAACGTTTTCATATGAAAAATATGTCTGAAATTACCCTAGCTTGCCTACGTTGGAACTTTTTACCACAAATTTTAAAGCTCAGGGTTGCCGTAATGAATCGATAGAGCTTGAAAAGAGCTTTCAAACGCACACAAACACGACCCATTTCCGACGATCCAGTCAAGAAATACGACCTTTAAAGTTTGAACAATTTTCGATATAAGGTCATAATAAATCGTAGATATCTGCCCGTACGTCTGTCTACGACCATACCACGATGAACACACCTGTTCTCGTCCGATCACGGAAGTTAAGCATCGTCGGGCCGGGATAGTACTTGGATGGGGGACCGCCTGGGAACTCCCGGTGTCGTAGGCTATTGAGTTTTTCATGTTACATTTTTTATCACTACGACTGTGACGTATCTTTTTTACAAAACAGGCGCTGAGTAAATCAAGTAAGGGACATGATTAGAAGTTTTTTTCCCTCCAAAACGACTACGATCTTGCTGCAATAAACGCGCCACGTCCCAAAAGAATGGATTAGGAGCGTTAGACTAAGAAAATCGCGATGTAGTTACTTTGCTAATTAACGTTTTCATATGAAAAATATGTCTGAAATTACCCTAGCTTGCCTACGTTGGAACTTTTTACCACAAATTTTAAAGCTCAGGGTTGCCGTAATGAATCGATAGAGCTTGAAAAGAGCTTTCAAACGCACACAAACACGACCCATTTCCGACGATCCAGTCAAGAAATACGACCTTTAAAGTTTGAACAATTTTCGATATAAGGTCATAATAAATCGTAGATATCTGCCCGTACGTCTGTCTACGACCATACCACGATGAACACACCTGTTCTCGTCCGATCACGGAAGTTAAGCATCGTCGGGCCGGGATAGTACTTGGATGGGGGACCGCCTGGGAACTCCCGGTGTCGTAGGCTATTGAGTTTTTCATGTTACATTTTTTATCACTACGACTGTGACGTATCTTTTTTACAAAACAGGCGCTGAGTAAATCAAGTAAGGGACATGATTAGAAGTTTTTTTCCCTCCAAAACGACTACGATCTTGCTGCAATAAACGCGCCACGTCCCAAAAGAATGGATTAGGAGCGTTAGACTAAGAAAATCGCGATGTAGTTACTTTGCTAATTAACGTTTTCATATGAAAAATATGTCTGAAATTACCCTAGCTTGCCTACGTTGGAACTTTTTACCACAAATTTTAAAGCTCAGGGTTGCCGTAATGAATCGATAGAGCTTGAAAAGAGCTTTCAAACGCACACAAACACGACCCATTTCCGACGATCCAGTCAAGAAATACGACCTTTAAAGTTTGAACAATTTTCGATATAAGGTCATAATAAATCGTAGATATCTGCCCGTACGTCTGTCTACGACCATACCACGATGAACACACCTGTTCTCGTCCGATCACGGAAGTTAAGCATCGTCGGGCCGGGATAGTACTTGGATGGGGGACCGCCTGGGAACTCCCGGTGTCGTAGGCTATTGAGTTTTTCATGTTACATTTTTTATCACTACGACTGTGACGTATCTTTTTTACAAAACAGGCGCTGAGTAAATCAAGTAAGGGACATGATTAGAAGTTTTTTCCCTCCAAAACGACTACGATCTTGCTGCAATAAACGCGCCACGTCCCAAAAGAATGGATTAGGAGCGTTAGACTAAGAAAATCGCGATGTAGTTACTTTGCTAATTAACGTTTTCATATGAAAAATATGTCTGAAATTACCCTAGCTTGCCTACGTTGGAACTTTTTACCACAAATTTTAAAGCTCAGGGTTGCCGTAATGAATCGATAGAGCTTGAAAAGAGCTTTCAAACGCACACAAACACGACCCATTTCCGACGATCCAGTCAAGAAATACGACCTTTAAAGTTTGAACAATTTTCGATATAAGGTCATAATAAATCGTAGATATCTGCCCGTACGTCTGTCTACGACCATACCACGATGAACACACCTGTTCTCGTCCGATCACGGAAGTTAAGCATCGTCGGGCCGGGATAGTACTTGGATGGGGGACCGCCTGGGAACTCCCGGTGTCGTAGGCTATTGAGTTTTTCATGTTACATTTTTTATCACTACGACTGTGACGTATCTTTTTTACAAAACAGGCGCTGAGTAAATCAAGTAAGGGACATGATTAGAAGTTTTTTTCCCTCCAAAACGACTACGATCTTGCTGCAATAAACGCGCCACGTCCCAAAAGAATGGATTAGGAGCGTTAGACTAAGAAAATCGCGATGTAGTTACTTTGCTAATTAACGTTTTCATATGAAAAATATGTCTGAAATTACCCTAGCTTGCCTACGTTGGAACTTTTTACCACAAATTTTAAAGCTCAGGGTTGCCGTAATGAATCGATAGAGCTTGAAAAGAGCTTTCAAACGCACACAAACACGACCCATTTCCGACGATCCAGTCAAGAAATACGACCTTTAAAGTTTGAACAATTTTCGATATAAGGTCATAATAAATCGTAGATATCTGCCCGTACGTCTGTCTACGACCATACCACGATGAACACACCTGTTCTCGTCCGATCACGGAAGTTAAGCATCGTCGGGCCGGGATAGTACTTGGATGGGGGACCGCCTGGGAACTCCCGGTGTCGTAGGCTATTGAGTTTTTCATGTTACATTTTTTATCACTACGACTGTGACGTATCTTTTTTACAAAACAGGCGCTGAGTAAATCAAGTAAGGGACATGATTAGAAGTTTTTTTCCCTCCAAAACGACTACGATCTTGCTGCAATAAACGCGCCACGTCCCAAAAGAATGGATTAGGAGCGTTAGACTAAGAAAATCGCGATGTAGTTACTTTGCTAATTAACGTTTTCATATGAAAAATATGTCTGAAATTACCCTAGCTTGCCTACGTTGGAACTTTTTACCACAAATTTTAAAGCTCAGGGTTGCCGTAATGAATCGATAGAGCTTGAAAAGAGCTTTCAAACGCACACAAACACGACCCATTTCCGACGATCCAGTCAAGAAATACGACCTTTAAAGTTTGAACAATTTTCGATATAAGGTCATAATAAATCGTAGATATCTGCCCGTACGTCTGTCTACGACCATACCACGATGAACACACCTGTTCTCGTCCGATCACGGAAGTTAAGCATCGTCGGGCCGGGATAGTACTTGGATGGGGGACCGCCTGGGAACTCCCGGTGTCGTAGGCTATTGAGTTTTTCATGTTACATTTTTTATCACTACGACTGTGACGTATCTTTTTTACAAAACAGGCGCTGAGTAAATCAAGTAAGGGACATGATTAGAAGTTTTTTTCCCTCCAAAACGACTACGATCTTGCTGCAATAAACGCGCCACGTCCCAAAAGAATGGATTAGGAGCGTTAGACTAAGAAAATCGCGATGTAGTTACTTTGCTAATTAACGTTTTCATATGAAAAATATGTCTGAAATTACCCTAGCTTGCCTACGTTGGAACTTTTTACCACAAATTTTAAAGCTCAGGGTTGCCGTAATGAATCGATAGAGCTTGAAAAGAGCTTTCAAACGCACACAAACACGACCCATTTCCGACGATCCAGTCAAGAAATACGACCTTTAAAGTTTGAACAATTTTCGATATAAGGTCATAATAAATCGTAGATATCTGCCCGTACGTCTGTCTACGACCATACCACGATGAACACACCTGTTCTCGTCCGATCACGGAAGTTAAGCATCGTCGGGCCGGGATAGTACTTGGATGGGGGACCGCCTGGGAACTCCCGGTGTCGTAGGCTATTGAGTTTTTCATGTTACATTTTTTATCACTACGACTGTGACGTATCTTTTTTACAAAACAGGCGCTGAGTAAATCAAGTAAGGGACATGATTAGAAGTTTTTTTCCCTCCAAAACGACTACGATCTTGCTGCAATAAACGCGCCACGTCCCAAAAGAATGGATTAGGAGCGTTAGACTAAGAAAATCGCGATGTAGTTACTTTGCTAATTAACGTTTTCATATGAAAAATATGTCTGAAATTACCCTAGCTTGCCTACGTTGGAACTTTTTACCACAAATTTTAAAGCTCAGGGTTGCCGTAATGAATCGATAGAGCTTGAAAAGAGCTTTCAAACGCACACAAACACGACCCATTTCCGACGATCCAGTCAAGAAATACGACCTTTAAAGTTTGAACAATTTTCGATATAAGGTCATAATAAATCGTAGATATCTGCCCGTACGTCTGTCTACGACCATACCACGATGAACACACCTGTTCTCGTCCGATCACGGAAGTTAAGCATCGTCGGGCCGGGATAGTACTTGGATGGGGGACCGCCTGGGAACTCCCGGTGTCGTAGGCTATTGAGTTTTTCATGTTACATTTTTTATCACTACGACTGTGACGTATCTTTTTTACAAAACAGGCGCTGAGTAAATCAAGTAAGGGACATGATTAGAAGTTTTTTTCCCTCCAAAACGACTACGATCTTGCTGCAATAAACGCGCCACGTCCCAAAAGAATGGATTAGGAGCGTTAGACTAAGAAAATCGCGATGTAGTTACTTTGCTAATTAACGTTTTCATATGAAAAATATGTCTGAAATTACCCTAGCTTGCCTACGTTGGAACTTTTTACCACAAATTTTAAAGCTCAGGGTTGCCGTAATGAATCGATAGAGCTTGAAAAGAGCTTTCAAACGCACACAAACACGACCCATTTCCGACGATCCAGTCAAGAAATACGACCTTTAAAGTTTGAACAATTTTCGATATAAGGTCATAATAAATCGTAGATATCTGCCCGTACGTCTGTCTACGACCATACCACGATGAACACACCTGTTCTCGTCCGATCACGGAAGTTAAGCATCGTCGGGCCGGGATAGTACTTGGATGGGGGACCGCCTGGGAACTCCCGGTGTCGTAGGCTATTGAGTTTTTCATGTTACATTTTTTATCACTACGACTGTGACGTATCTTTTTTACAAAACAGGCGCTGAGTAAATCAAGTAAGGGACATGATTAGAAGTTTTTTTCCCTCCAAAACGACTACGATCTTGCTGCAATAAAACGCGCCACGTCCCAAAAGAATGGATTAGGAGCGTTAGACTAAGAAAATCGCGATGTAGTTACTTTGCTAATTAACGTTTTCATATGAAAAATATGTCTGAAATTACCCCTAGCTTGCCTACGTTGGAACTTTTTACCCACAAAATTTTAAAGCTCAGGGTTGCCGTAATGAATCGATAGAGCTTGAAAAGAGCTTTCAAACGCACACAAACACGACCCATTTCCGACGATCCAGTCAAGAAATACGACCTTTAAAGTTTGAACAATTTTCGATATAAGGTCATAATAAATCGTAGATATCTGCCCGTACGTCTGTCTTACGACCATACCACATAACACACCTGTTCTCGTCCGGATCACGGAAGTTAAGCATCGTCGGGCCGGGATAGTACTGGATGGGGGACGCCTGGGAACTCCCGGTGTCGTAGGGCTATTGAGTTTTTCATGTTACATTTTTTATCACTACGACTAGTGACGTATCTTTTTTATCAAAACAGGCGCTGAGTAATCAAGTTAGGGACATGATTAGAAGTTTTTTCCCGCCAAAACGACTACGATCTTGCTGCAATAAACGCGCCACGTCCCAAAAGAATGGATTAG
>JASGCC010001955.1:0-31594 GCA_030067915.1 Hydractinia echinata | reverse complement strand
GTTAATGGCGATGCAACCTAGTAATATCAGAAAATATCGCTAAATACATGTTGGTACGAATATGTGACGCAACCGTTGTAACTCAAACGGATTGATACCGCTAGAAAGTCAATGAAATGTAGTTTTTGAAAACTGTCTCTATTTCTTCAGCGCGCGCTAACGGCTAGGATTGGTCCCACAGTACAAAATGACTTATTTATCTACATTTTTAATTAAAGCGCTGCCACACCGCTCAGTGTAACTGCTGAATTCAAGCAATCATGTCAAATTAAGAAGAATGTTATTTCTTGGAGTCCAATTGTCTCATTTATCACATTTATAAGGTCAAAGTCCAAAATCAGTTCAATTAAGTCCCACAGTCAATCGTTTCACTGTTAAAAGCGATGCAACCTAGTAATATCAGAAAAATATCGCTAAATACATGTTGGTACGAATATGTGACGCAACCGTTGTAACTCAAACGGATTGATACCGTTAGAAAGTCAATGAAATGTAGTTTTTGAAACTGTCTCTATTTCTTCAGCGCGCGCTAACGGCTAGGATTGGTCCCACAGTAAAAATGACTTATTTATCTAAATTTTTAAATAAAGCGCTACCACAGCGCCCAGTGTAATTGCTGAGTTCCAGCAATCATGTCAAATTAAGAAGAATGTTATTTCTTGGAGTCCAATTGTCTCATTTATCACATTTATAAGGTCAAAGTCCAAAATCAGTTCAATTAAGTCCCACAGTCAATCGTTTCACTGTTAAAAGCGATGCAACCTAGTAATATCAGAAAAATATCGCTAAATACATGTTGGTACGAATATGTGACGCAACCGTTGTAACTCAAACGGACTGATACCGTTAGAAAGTCAATGAAATGTAGTTTTTGAAACTGTCTCTATTTCTTCAGCGCGCGCTAACGGCTAGGATTGGTCCCACAGTAAAAATGACTTATTTATCTAAATTTTTAAATAAAGCGCTGCCACAGCGCCCAGTGTAACTGCTGAGTTCAGCAATCATGTCAAATTAAGAAGAATGTTATTTATTGGAGTTCAATTGTCTCATTTATCACATTTATAAGGTCAAAGTCCAAAATCAGTTCAATTAAGTCCCACAGTCAATCGTTTCACTGTTAAAAGCGATGCAACCTAGTAATATCAGAAAAATATCGCTAAATACATGTTGGTACGAAACGGCTAGGATTGGTCCCACAGTACAAAATGACTTATTTATCTAAATTTTTAAATAAAGCGCTACCACAGCGCCCAGTGTAACTGCTGAGTTCCAGCAATCATGTCAAATTAAGAAGAATGTTATTTCTTGGAGTCAATTGTCTCATTTATCACATTTATAAGGTCAAAGTCCAAAATCAGTTCAATTAAGTCCCACAGTCAATCGTTTCACTGTTAAAAGCGATGCAACCTAGTAATATCAGAAAAATATCGCTAAATACATGTTGGTACGAATATGTGACGCAACCGTTGTAACTCAAACGGACTGATACCGTTAGAAAGTCAATGAAATGTAGTTTTTGAAACTGTCTCTATTTCTTCAGCGCGCGCTAACGGCTAGGATTGGTCCCACAGTAAAAATGACTTATTTATCTAAATTTTTAATAAAGCGCTCCACAGCGCCCAGTGTAATGCTGAGTTCAAGCAATCATGTCAAATTAAGAAGAATGTTATTTCTTGGAGTCAATTGTCTCATTTATCACATTTATAAGGTCAAAGTCCAAAATCAGTTCAATTAAGTCCCACAGTCAATCGTTTCACTGTTAAAAGCGATGCAACCTAGTAATATCAGAAAAATATCGCTAAATACATGTTGGTACGAATATGTGACGCAACCGTTGTAACTCAAACGGATTGATACCGTTAAAAGTCAATGAAATGTAGTTTTTGAAACTGTCTCTATTTCTTCAGCGCGCGCTAACGGCTAGGATTGGTCCCACAGTAAAAATGACTTATTTATCTAAATTTTTAAATAAAGCGCTACCACAGCGCCAGTGTAATGCTGAGTTCAGCAATCATGTCAAATTAAGAAGAATGTTATTTCTTGGAGTCCAATTGTCTCATTTATCACATTTATAAGGTCAAAGTCCAAAATCAGTTCAATTAAGTCCCACAGTCAATCGTTTCACTGTTAAAAGCGATGCAACCTAGTAATATCAGAAAAATATCGCTAAATACATGTTGGTACGAATATGTGACGCAACCGTTGTAACTCAAACGGATTGATACCGTTAGAAAGTCAATGAAATGTAGTTTTTGAAACTGTCTCTATTTCTTCAGCGCGCTAACGGCTAGGATTGGTCCCACAGTAAAAATGACTTATTTATCTAAATTTTTAAATAAAGCGCTACCACAGCGCCCAGTGTAATGCTGAGTTCCAGCAATCATGTCAAATTAAGAAGAATGTTATTTCTTGGAGTCAATTGTCTCATTTATCACATTTATAAGGTCAAAGTCCAAAATCAGTTCAATTAAGTCCCACAGTCAATCGTTTCACTGTTAAAAGCGATGCAACCTAGTAATATCAGAAAATATCGCTAAATACATGTTGGTACGAATATGTGACGCAACCGTTGTAACTCAAACGGATTGATACCGTTAGAAAGTCAATGAAATGTAGTTTTTGAAACTGTCTCTATTTCTTCAGCGCGCGCTAACGGCTAGGATTGGTCCCACAGTAAAAATGACTTATTTATCTAAATTTTTAAATAAAGCGCGCCACAGCGCCCAGTGTAATGCTGAGTTCAGCAATCATGTCAAATTAAGAAGAATGTTATTTCTTGGAGTCAATTGTCTCATTTATCACATTTATAAGGTCAAAGTCCAAAATCAGTTCAATTAAGTCCCACAGTCAATCGTTTCACTGTTAAAAGCGATGCAACCTAGTAATATCAGAAAAATATCGCTAAATACATGTTGGTACGAATATGTGACGCAACCGTTGTAACTCAAACGGATTGATACCGTTAGAAAGTCAATGAAATGTAGTTTTTGAAACTGTCTCTATTTCTTCAGCGCGCGCTAACGGCTAGGATTGGTCCCACAGTAAAAATGACTTATTTATCTAAATTTTAAATAAAGCGCTACCACAGCGCCCAGTGTAATGCTGAGTTCCAGCAATCATGTCAAATTAAGAAGAATGTTATTTCTTGGAGTCCAATTGTCTCATTTATCACATTTATAAGGTCAAAGTCCAAAATCAGTTCAATTAAGTCCCACAGTCAATCGTTTCACTGTTAAAAGCGATGCAACCTAGTAATATCAGAAAAATATCGCTAAATACATGTTGGTACGAATATGTGACGCAACCGTTGTAACTCAAACGGATTGATACCGTTAGAAAGTCAATGAAATGTAGTTTTTGAAACTGTCTCTATTTCTTCAGCGCGCGCTAACGGCTAGGATTGGTCCCACAGTAAAAATGACTTATTTATCTAAATTTTTAAATAAAGCGCTGCCACAGCGCCCAGTGTAACTGCTGAGTTCAGCAATCATGTCAAATTAAGAAGAATGTTATTTCTTGGAGTCAATTGTCTCATTTATCACATTTATAAGGTCAAAGTCCAAAATCAGTTCAATTAAGTCCCACAGTCAATCGTTTCACTGTTAAAAGCGATGCAACCTAGTAATATCAGAAAAATATCGCTAAATACATGTTGGTACGAATATGTGACGCAACCGTTGTAACACAAACGGCTAGGATTGGAACCCACAGAAAAAATGACTTATTTATCTAAATTTTTAAATAAAGCGCTACCACAGCGCCCAGTGTAATCGCTGAGTTCAGCAATCATGTCAAATTAAGAAGAATGTTATTTCTTGGAGTCAATTGTCTCATTTATCACATTTATAAGGTCAAAGTCCAAAATCAGTTCAATTAAGTCCCACAGTCAATCGTTTCACTGTTAAAAGCGATGCAACCTAGTAATATCAGAAAAATATCGCTAAATACATGTTGGTACGAATATGTGACGCAACCGTTGTAACTCAAACGGATTGATACCGTTAGAAAGTCAATGAAATGTAGTTTTTGAAACTGTCTCTATTTCTTCAGCGCGCGCTAACGGCTAGGATTGGTCCCACAGTAAAAATGACTTATTTATCTAATTTTTAATAAAGCGCTACCACAGCGCCCAGTGTAATGCTGAGTTCAGCAATCATGTCAAATTAAGAAGAATGTTATTTCTTGGAGTCAATTGTCTCATTTATCACATTTATAAGGTCAAAGTCCAAAATCAGTTCAATTAAGTCCCACAGTCAATCGTTTCACTGTTAAAAGCGATGCAACCTAGTAATATCAGAAAAATATCGCTAAATACATGTTGGTACGAATATGTGACGCAACCGTTGTAACACAAACGGGCTTAGGATTGAGCGCGCGCACGGCAGCAAAAAATGACTTATTTATCTAAATTTTTAAATAAAGCGCTACCACAGCGCCCAGTGTAACGCTGAGTTCCAGCAATCATGTCAAATTAAGAAGAATGTTATTTCTTGGAGTCAATTGTCTCATTTATCACATTTATAAGGTCAAAGTCCAAAATCAGTTCAATTAAGTCCCACAGTCAATCGTTTCACTGTTAAAAGCGATGCAACCTAGTAATATCAGAAAAATATCGCTAAATACATGTTGGTACGAATATGTGACGCAACCGTTGTAACTCAAACGGATTGATACCGTTAGAAAGTCAATGAAATGTAGTTTTTGAAACTGTCTCTATTTCTTCAGCGCGCGCTAACGGCTAGGATTGGTCCCACAGTAAAATGACTTATTTATCTAAATTTTTAAATAAAGCGCTACCACAGCGCCCAGTGTAATGCTGAGTTCCAGCAATCATGTCAAATTAAGAAGAATGTTATTTCTTGGAGTCAATTGTCTCATTTATCACATTTATAAGGTCAAAGTCCAAAATCAGTTCAATTAAGTCCCACAGTCAATCGTTTCACTGTTAAAAGCGATGCAACCTAGTAATATCAGAAAAATATCGCTAAATACATGTTGGTACGAATATGTGACGCAACCGTTGTAACACAAACGGTCTATGTATTTTTGTCGCGCTAACAGCAAAAAATGACTTATTTATCTAAATTTTTAAATAAAGCGCTACCACAGCGCCCAGTGTAATGCTGAGTTCCAGCAATCATGTCAAATTAAGAAGAATGTTATTTCTTGGAGTCAATTGTCTCATTTATCACATTTATAAGGTCAAAGTCCAAAATCAGTTCAATTAAGTCCCACAGTCAATCGTTTCACTGTTAAAAGCGATGCAACCTAGTAATATCAGAAAAATATCGCTAAATACATGTTGGTACGAATATGTGACGCAACCGTTGTAACTCAAACGGATTGATACCGTTAGAAAGTCAATGAAATGTAGTTTTTGAAACTGTCTCTATTTCTTCAGCGCGCGCTAACGGCTAGGATTGGTCCCACAGTAAAAATGACTTATTTATCTAAATTTTTAAATAAAGCGCTGCCACAGCGCCAGTGTAATGCTGAGTTCAGCAATCATGTCAAATTAAGAAGAATGTTATTTCTTGGAGTCAATTGTCTCATTTATCACATTTATAAGGTCAAAGTCCAAAATCAGTTCAATTAAGTCCCACAGTCAATCGTTTCACTGTTAAAAGCGATGCAACCTAGTAATATCAGAAAAATATCGCTAAATACATGTTGGTACGAATATGTGACGCAACCGTTGTAACTCAAACGGATTGATACCGTTAGAAAGTCAATGAAATGTAGTTTTTGAAACTGTCTCTATTTCTTCAGCGCGCGCTAACGGCTAGGATTGGTCCCACAGTAAAATGACTTATTTATCTAAATTTTTAAATAAAGCGCTACCACAGCGCCCAGTGTAACTGCTGAGTTCAGCAATCATGTCAAATTAAGAAGAATGTTATTTCTTGGAGTCCAATTGTCTCATTTATCACATTTATAAGGTCAAAGTCCAAAATCAGTTCAATTAAGTCCCACAGTCAATCGTTTCACTGTTAAAAGCGATGCAACCTAGTAATATCAGAAAAATATCGCTAAATACATGTTGGTACGAATATGTGACGCAACCGTTGTAACTCAAACGGATTGATACCGTTAGAAAGTCAATGAAATGTAGTTTTTGAAACTGTCTCTATTTCTTCAGCGCGCGCTAACGGCTAGGATTGGTCCCACAGTAAAAATGACTTATTTATCTAAATTTTTAAATAAAGCGCTACCACAGCGCCCAGTGTAATCGCTGAGTTCCAGCAATCATGTCAAATTAAGAAGAATGTTATTTCTTGGAGTCCAATTGTCTCATTTATCACATTTATAAGGTCAAAGTCCAAAATCAGTTCAATTAAGTCCCACAGTCAATCGTTTCACTGTTAAAAGCGATGCAACCTAGTAATATCAGAAAAATATCGCTAAATACATGTTGGTACGAATATGTGACGCAACCGTTGTAACTCAAACGGATTGATACCGTTAGAAAGTCAATGAAATGTAGTTTTTGAAACTGTCTCTATTTCTTCAGCGCGCGCTAACGGCTAGGATTGGTCCCACAGTAAAAATGACTTATTTATCTAAATTTTTAAATAAAGCGCTACCACAGCGCCCAGTGTAACTGCTGAGTTCAGCAATCATGTCAAATTAAGAAGAATGTTATTTCTTGGAGTCCAATTGTCTCATTTATCACATTTATAAGGTCAAAGTCCAAAATCAGTTCAATTAAGTCCCACAGTCAATCGTTTCACTGTTAAAAGCGATGCAACCTAGTAATATCAGAAAAATATCGCTAAATACATGTTGGTACGAATATGTGACGCAACCGTTGTAACTCAAACGGATTGATACCGTTAGAAAGTCAATGAAATGTAGTTTTTGAAACTGTCTCTATTTCTTCAGCGCGCGCTAACGGCTAGGATTGGTCCCACAGTACAAAATGACTTATTTATCTAAATTTTTAAATAAAGCGCTGCCACAGCGCCCAGTGTAATGCTGAGTTCAGCAATCATGTCAAATTAAGAAGAATGTTATTTCTTGGAGTCCAATTGTCTCATTTATCACATTTATAAGGTCAAAGTCCAAAATCAGTTCAATTAAGTCCCACAGTCAATCGTTTCACTGTTAAAAGCGATGCAACCTAGTAATATCAGAAAAATATCGCTAAATACATGTTGGTACGAATATGTGACGCAACCGTTGTAACTCAAACGGATTGATACCGTTAGAAAGTCAATGAAATGTAGTTTTTGAAACTGTCTCTATTTCTTCAGCGCGCGCTAACGGCTAGGATTGGTCCCACAGTAAAATGACTTATTTATCTAAATTTTTAAATAAAGCGCTGCCACAGCGCCCAGTGTAACTGCTGAGTTAGCAATCATGTCAAATTAAGAAGAATGTTATTTCTTGGAGTCAATTGTCTCATTTATCACATTTATAAGGTCAAAGTCCAAAATCAGTTCAATTAAGTCCCACAGTCAATCGTTTCACTGTTAAAAGCGATGCAACCTAGTAATATCAGAAAAATATCGCTAAATACATGTTGGTACGAATATGTGACGCAACCGTTGTAACTCAAACGGATTGATACCGTTAGAAAGTCAATGAAATGTAGTTTTTGAAACTGTCTCTATTTCTTCAGCGCGCGCTAACGGCTAGGATTGGTCCCACAGTACAAAATGACTTATTTATCTAAATTTTTAAATAAAGCGCTGCCACAGCGCCCAGTGTAACTGCTGAGTTCAAGCAATCATGTCAAATTAAGAAGAATGTTATTTCTTGGAGTTCAATTGTCTCATTTATCACATTTATAAGGTCAAAGTCCAAAATCAGTTCAATTAAGTCCCACAGTCAATCGTTTCACTGTTAAAAGCGATGCAACCTAGTAATATCAGAAAAATATCGCTAAATACATGTTGTGTACGAATATGTGACGCAACCGTTGTAACTCAAACGGATTGATACCGTTAGAAAGTCAATGAAATGTAGTTTTTGAAACTGTCTCTATTTCTTCAGCGCGCGCTAACGGCTAGGATTGGTCCCACAGTACAAAATGACTTATTTATCTACATTTTTAAATAAAGCGCTGCCACAGCGCACAGTGTAACTGCTGAGTTCAATCATGTCAAGTTAAGAAGAATGTTATTTCTTGGAGTACAATTGACTCATTTATCACATTTATAAGGTCAAAGTCCAAACTCAGTTCAATTAAGTCCCACAGTCAATCGTTTCACTGTTAAAAGCGATGCAACCTAGTAATATCAGAAAAATATCGCTAAATACATGTTGGTACGAATATGTGACGCAACCGTTGTAACTCAAACGGATTGATACCGTTAGAAAGTCAATGAAATGTAGTTTTTGAAACTGTCTCTATTTCTTCAGCGCGCGCTAACGGCTAGGATTGGTCCCACAGTACAAAATGACTTATTTATCTAAATTTTTAAATAAAGCGCTGCCACAGCGCCCAGTGTAACTGCTGAGTTCAAGCAATCATGTCAAATTAAGAAGAATGTTATTTCTTGGAGTCCAATTGTCTCATTTATCACATTTATAAGGTCAAAGTCCAAAATCAGTTCAATTAAGTCCCACAGTCAATCGTTTCACTGTTAAAAGCGATGCAACCTAGTAATATCAGAAAAATATCGCTAAATACATGTTGGTACGAATATGTGACGCAACCGTTGTAACTCAAACGGATTGATACCGTTAGAAAGTCAATGAAATGTAGTTTTTGAAACTGTCTCTATTTCTTCAGCGCGCGCTAACGGCTAGGATTGGTCCCACAGTACAAAATGACTTATTTATCTAAATTTTTAAATAAAGCGCTACCACAGCGCCCAGTGTAATGCTGAGTTAGCAATCATGTCAAATTAAGAAGAATGTTATTTCTTGGAGTCAATTGTCTCATTTATCACATTTATAAGGTCAAAGTCCAAAATCAGTTCAATTAAGTCCCACAGTCAATCGTTTCACTGTTAAAAGCGATGCAACCTAGTAATATCAGAAAAATATCGCTAAATACATGTTGGTACGAATATGTGACGCAACCGTTGTAACTCAAACGGATTGATACCGTTAGAAAGTCAATGAAATGTAGTTTTTGAAAACTGTCTATATTTCTTCAGCGCGCCGTAACGGCTAGGATTGGTCCCACAGTAAAAATGACTTATTCATCTAAATTTTTAAATAAAGCGCTACCACAGCGCCCAGTGTAACTGCTGAGTTCAAGCAATCATGTCAAATTAAGAAGAATGTTATTTCTTGGAGTCCAATTGTCTCATTTATCACATTTATAAGGTCAAAGTCCAAAATCAGTTCAATTAAGTCCCACAGTCAATCGTTTCACTGTTAAAAGCGATGCAACCTAGTAATATCAGAAAAATATCGCTAAATACATGTTGGTACGAATATGTGACGCAACCGTTGTAACTCAAACGGATTGATACCGTTAGAAAGTCAATGAAATGTAGTTTTTGAAACTGTCTTATTTCTTCAGCGCGCGCTAACGGCTAGGATTGGTCCCACAGTACAAAATGACTTATTTATCTAAATTTTTAAATAAAGCGCTGCCACAGCGCTGAGTTGCAATCATGTCAAATTAAGAAGAAGTTATTTCCAAATTTATCAAGTATTCAAAAAATCAGTTTAAGTCCCACAGTCAATCGTTTCACTGTTAAAAGCGATGCAACCTAGTAATATCAGAAAAATATCGCTAAATACATGTTGGTACGAATATGTGACGCAACCGTTGTAACTCAAACGGATTGATACCGTTAGAAAGTCAATGAAATGTAGTTTTTGAAACTGTCTCTATTTCTTCAGCGCGCGCTAACGGCTAGGATTGGTCCCACAGTAAAAATGACTTATTTATCTAAATTTTTAAATAAAGCGCTACCACAGCGCCCAGTGTAATTGCTGAGTTCCAGCAATCATGTCAAATTAAGAAGAATGTTATTTCTTGGAGTCCAATTGTCTCATTTATCACATTTATAAGGTCAAAGTCCAAAATCAGTTCAATTAAGTCCCACAGTCAATCGTTTCACTGTTAAAAGCGATGCAACCTAGTAATATCAGAAAAATATCGCTAAATACATGTTGGTACGAATATGTGACGCAACCGTTGTAACTCAAACGGACTGATACCGTTAGAAAGTCAATGAAATGTAGTTTTTGAAACTGTCTCTATTTCTTCAGCGCGCGCTAACGGCTAGGATTGGTCCCACAGTAAAAATGACTTATTTATCTAAATTTTTAAATAAAGCGCTACCACAGCGCCCAGTGTAATTGCTGAGTTCCAGCAATCATGTCAAATTAAGAAGAATGTTATTTCTTGGAGTCCAATTGTCTCATTTATCACATTTATAAGGTCAAAGTCCAAAATCAGTTCAATTAAGTCCCACAGTCAATCGTTTCACTGTTAAAAGCGATGCAACCTAGTAATATCAGAAAAATATCGCTAAATACATGTTGGTACGAATATGTGACGCAACCGTTGTAACTCAAACGGACTGATACCGTTAGAAAGTCAATGAAATGTAGTTTTTGAAACTGTCTCTATTTCTTCAGCGCGCGCTAACGGCTAGGATTGGTCCCACAGTAAAAATGACTTATTTATCTAAATTTTTAAATAAAGCGCTACCACAGCGCCCAGTGTAATGCTGAGTTCCAGCAATCATGTCAAATTAAGAAGAATGTTATTTCTTGGAGTCCAATTGTCTCATTTATCACATTTATAAGGTCAAAGTCCAAAATCAGTTCAATTAAGTCCCACAGTCAATCGTTTCACTGTTAAAAGCGATGCAACCTAGTAATATCAGAAAAATATCGCTAAATACATGTTGGTACGAATATGTGACGCAACCGTTGTAACTCAAACGGACTGATACCGTTAGAAAGTCAATGAAATGTAGTTTTTGAAACTGTCTCTATTTCTTCAGCGCGCGCTAACGGCTAGGATTGGTCCCACAGTAAAAAATGACTTATTTATCTAAATTTTTAAATAAAGCGCTACCACAGCGCCCAGTGTAATTGCTGAGTTCCAGCAATCATGTCAAATTAAGAAGAATGTTATTTCTTGGAGTCCAATTGTCTCATTTATCACATTTATAAGGTCAAAGTCCAAAATCAGTTCAATTAAGTCCCACAGTCAATCGTTTCACTGTTAAAAGCGATGCAACCTAGTAATATCAGAAAAATATCGCTAAATACATGTTGGTACGAATATGTGACGCAACCGTTGTAACTCAAACGGACTGATACCGTTAGAAAGTCAATGAAATGTAGTTTTTGAAACTGTCTCTATTTCTTCAGCGCGCGCTAACGGCTAGGATTGGTCCCACAGTAAAAAATGACTTATTTATCTAAATTTTTAAATAAAGCGCTACCACAGCGCCCAGTGTAATGCTGAGTTCCAGCAATCATGTCAAATTAAGAAGAATGTTATTTCTTGGAGTCCAATTGTCTCATTTATCACATTTATAAGGTCAAAGTCCAAAATCAGTTCAATTAAGTCCCACAGTCAATCGTTTCACTGTTAAAAGCGATGCAACCTAGTAATATCAGAAAAATATCGCTAAATACATGTTGGTACGAATATGTGACGCAACCGTTGTAACTCAAACGGACTGATACCGTTAGAAAGTCAATGAAATGTAGTTTTTGAAACTGTCTCTATTTCTTCAGCGCGCGCTAACGGCTAGGATTGGTCCCACAGTAAAAAATGACTTATTTATCTAAATTTTTAAATAAAGCGCTACCACAGCGCCCAGTGTAATCGCTGAGTTCCAGCAATCATGTCAAATTAAGAAGAATGTTATTTCTTGGAGTCATTGTGTCTCATTTATCACATTTATAAGGTCAAAGTCCAAAATCAGTTCAATTAAGTCCCACAGTCAATCGTTTCACTGTTAAAAGCGATGCAACCTAGTAATATCAGAAAAATATCGCTAAATACATGTTGGTACGAATATGTGACGCAACCGTTGTAACTCAAACGGACTGATACCGTTAGAAAGTCAATGAAATGTAGTTTTTGAAACTGTCTCTATTTCTTCAGCGCGCGCTAACGGCTAGGATTGGTCCCACAGTAAAAAATGACTTATTTATCTAAATTTTTAAATAAAGCGCTACCACAGCGCCCAGTGTAATGCTGAGTTCCAGCAATCATGTCAAATTAAGAAGAATGTTATTTCTTGGAGTCCAATTGTCTCATTTATCACATTTATAAGGTCAAAGTCCAAAATCAGTTCAATTAAGTCCCACAGTCAATCGTTTCACTGTTAAAAGCGATGCAACCTAGTAATATCAGAAAAATATCGCTAAATACATGTTGGTACGAATATGTGACGCAACCGTTGTAACTCAAACGGACTGATACCGTTAGAAAGTCAATGAAATGTAGTTTTTGAAACTGTCTCTATTTCTTCAGCGCGCGCTAACGGCTAGGATTGGTCCCACAGTAAAAAATGACTTATTTATCTAAATTTTTAAATAAAGCGCTACCACAGCGCCCAGTGTAATGCTGAGTTCCAGCAATCATGTCAAATTAAGAAGAATGTTATTTCTTGGAGTCCAATTGTCTCATTTATCACATTTATAAGGTCAAAGTCCAAAATCAGTTCAATTAAGTCCCACAGTCAATCGTTTCACTGTTAAAAGCGATGCAACCTAGTAATATCAGAAAAATATCGCTAAATACATGTTGGTACGAATATGTGACGCAACCGTTGTAACTCAAACGGACTGATACCGTTAGAAAGTCAATGAAATGTAGTTTTTGAAACTGTCTCTATTTCTTCAGCGCGCGCTAACGGCTAGGATTGGTCCCACAGTAAAAAATGACTTATTTATCTAAATTTTTAAATAAAGCGCTACCACAGCGCCCAGTGTAATGCTGAGTTCCAGCAATCATGTCAAATTAAGAAGAATGTTATTTCTTGGAGTCCAATTGTCTCATTTATCACATTTATAAGGTCAAAGTCCAAAATCAGTTCAATTAAGTCCCACAGTCAATCGTTTCACTGTTAAAAGCGATGCAACCTAGTAATATCAGAAAAATATCGCTAAATACATGTTGGTACGAATATGTGACGCAACCGTTGTAACTCAAACGGACTGATACCGTTAGAAAGTCAATGAAATGTAGTTTTTGAAACTGTCTCTATTTCTTCAGCGCGCGCTAACGGCTAGGATTGGTCCCACAGTAAAAAATGACTTATTTATCTAAATTTTTAAATAAAGCGCTACCACAGCGCCCAGTGTAATGCTGAGTTCCAGCAATCATGTCAAATTAAGAAGAATGTTATTTCTTGGAGTCCAATTGTCTCATTTATCACATTTATAAGGTCAAAGTCCAAAATCAGTTCAATTAAGTCCCACAGTCAATCGTTTCACTGTTAAAAGCGATGCAACCTAGTAATATCAGAAAAATATCGCTAAATACATGTTGGTACGAATATGTGACGCAACCGTTGTAACTCAAACGGACTGATACCGTTAGAAAGTCAATGAAATGTAGTTTTTGAAACTGTCTCTATTTCTTCAGCGCGCGCTAACGGCTAGGATTGGTCCCACAGTAAAAAATGACTTATTTATCTAAATTTTTAAATAAAGCGCTACCACAGCGCCCAGTGTAATGCTGAGTTCCAGCAATCATGTCAAATTAAGAAGAATGTTATTTCTTGGAGTCCAATTGTCTCATTTATCACATTTATAAGGTCAAAGTCCAAAATCAGTTCAATTAAGTCCCACAGTCAATCGTTTCACTGTTAAAAGCGATGCAACCTAGTAATATCAGAAAAATATCGCTAAATACATGTTGGTACGAATATGTGACGCAACCGTTGTAACTCAAACGGACTGATACCGTTAGAAAGTCAATGAAATGTAGTTTTTGAAACTGTCTCTATTTCTTCAGCGCGCGCTAACGGCTAGGATTGGTCCCACAGTAAAAAATGACTTATTTATCTAAATTTTTAAATAAAGCGCTACCACAGCGCCCAGTGTAATGCTGAGTTCCAGCAATCATGTCAAATTAAGAAGAATGTTATTTCTTGGAGTCCAATTGTCTCATTTATCACATTTATAAGGTCAAAGTCCAAAATCAGTTCAATTAAGTCCCACAGTCAATCGTTTCACTGTTAAAAGCGATGCAACCTAGTAATATCAGAAAAATATCGCTAAATACATGTTGGTACGAATATGTGACGCAACCGTTGTAACTCAAACGGACTGATACCGTTAGAAAGTCAATGAAATGTAGTTTTTGAAACTGTCTCTATTTCTTCAGCGCGCGCTAACGGCTAGGATTGGTCCCACAGTAAAAAATGACTTATTTATCTAAATTTTTAAATAAAGCGCTACCACAGCGCCCAGTGTAATCGCTGAGTTCCAGCAATCATGTCAAATTAAGAAGAATGTTATTTCTTGGAGTCCAATTGTCTCATTTATCACATTTATAAGGTCAAAGTCCAAAATCAGTTCAATTAAGTCCCACAGTCAATCGTTTCACTGTTAAAAGCGATGCAACCTAGTAATATCAGAAAAATATCGCTAAATACATGTTGGTACGAATATGTGACGCAACCGTTGTAACTCAAACGGACTGATACCGTTAGAAAGTCAATGAAATGTAGTTTTTGAAACTGTCTCTATTTCTTCAGCGCGCGCTAACGGCTAGGATTGGTCCCACAGTAAAAAATGACTTATTTATCTAAATTTTTAAATAAAGCGCTACCACAGCGCCCAGTGTAATGCTGAGTTCCAGCAATCATGTCAAATTAAGAAGAATGTTATTTCTTGGAGTCCAATTGTCTCATTTATCACATTTATAAGGTCAAAGTCCAAAATCAGTTCAATTAAGTCCCACAGTCAATCGTTTCACTGTTAAAAGCGATGCAACCTAGTAATATCAGAAAAATATCGCTAAATACATGTTGGTACGAATATGTGACGCAACCGTTGTAACTCAAACGGACTGATACCGTTAGAAAGTCAATGAAATGTAGTTTTTGAAACTGTCTCTATTTCTTCAGCGCGCGCTAACGGCTAGGATTGGTCCCACAGTAAAAAATGACTTATTTATCTAAATTTTTAAATAAAGCGCTACCACAGCGCCCAGTGTAATGCTGAGTTCCAGCAATCATGTCAAATTAAGAAGAATGTTATTTCTTGGAGTCCAATTGTCTCATTTATCACATTTATAAGGTCAAAGTCCAAAATCAGTTCAATTAAGTCCCACAGTCAATCGTTTCACTGTTAAAAGCGATGCAACCTAGTAATATCAGAAAAATATCGCTAAATACATGTTGGTACGAATATGTGACGCAACCGTTGTAACTCAAACGGACTGATACCGTTAGAAAGTCAATGAAATGTAGTTTTTGAAACTGTCTCTATTTCTTCAGCGCGCGCTAACGGCTAGGATTGGTCCCACAGTAAAAAATGACTTATTTATCTAAATTTTTAAATAAAGCGCTACCACAGCGCCCAGTGTAATGCTGAGTTCCAGCAATCATGTCAAATTAAGAAGAATGTTATTTCTTGGAGTCCAATTGTCTCATTTATCACATTTATAAGGTCAAAGTCCAAAATCAGTTCAATTAAGTCCCACAGTCAATCGTTTCACTGTTAAAAGCGATGCAACCTAGTAATATCAGAAAAATATCGCTAAATACATGTTGGTACGAATATGTGACGCAACCGTTGTAACTCAAACGGACTGATACCGTTAGAAAGTCAATGAAATGTAGTTTTTGAAACTGTCTCTATTTCTTCAGCGCGCGCTAACGGCTAGGATTGGTCCCACAGTAAAAAATGACTTATTTATCTAAATTTTTAAATAAAGCGCTACCACAGCGCCCAGTGTAATGCTGAGTTCCAGCAATCATGTCAAATTAAGAAGAATGTTATTTCTTGGAGTCCAATTGTCTCATTTATCACATTTATAAGGTCAAAGTCCAAAATCAGTTCAATTAAGTCCCACAGTCAATCGTTTCACTGTTAAAAGCGATGCAACCTAGTAATATCAGAAAAATATCGCTAAATACATGTTGGTACGAATATGTGACGCAACCGTTGTAACTCAAACGGACTGATACCGTTAGAAAGTCAATGAAATGTAGTTTTTGAAACTGTCTCTATTTCTTCAGCGCGCGCTAACGGCTAGGATTGGTCCCACAGTAAAAAATGACTTATTTATCTAAATTTTTAAATAAAGCGCTACCACAGCGCCCAGTGTAATGCTGAGTTCCAGCAATCATGTCAAATTAAGAAGAATGTTATTTCTTGGAGTCCAATTGTCTCATTTATCACATTTATAAGGTCAAAGTCCAAAATCAGTTCAATTAAGTCCCACAGTCAATCGTTTCACTGTTAAAAGCGATGCAACCTAGTAATATCAGAAAAATATCGCTAAATACATGTTGGTACGAATATGTGACGCAACCGTTGTAACTCAAACGGACTGATACCGTTAGAAAGTCAATGAAATGTAGTTTTTGAAACTGTCTCTATTTCTTCAGCGCGCGCTAACGGCTAGGATTGGTCCCACAGTAAAAAATGACTTATTTATCTAAATTTTTAAATAAAGCGCTACCACAGCGCCCAGTGTAATGCTGAGTTCCAGCAATCATGTCAAATTAAGAAGAATGTTATTTCTTGGAGTCCAATTGTCTCATTTATCACATTTATAAGGTCAAAGTCCAAAATCAGTTCAATTAAGTCCCACAGTCAATCGTTTCACTGTTAAAAGCGATGCAACCTAGTAATATCAGAAAAATATCGCTAAATACATGTTGGTACGAATATGTGACGCAACCGTTGTAACTCAAACGGACTGATACCGTTAGAAAGTCAATGAAATGTAGTTTTTGAAACTGTCTCTATTTCTTCAGCGCGCGCTAACGGCTAGGATTGGTCCCACAGTAAAAAATGACTTATTTATCTAAATTTTTAAATAAAGCGCTACCACAGCGCCCAGTGTAATGCTGAGTTCCAGCAATCATGTCAAATTAAGAAGAATGTTATTTCTTGGAGTCCAATTGTCTCATTTATCACATTTATAAGGTCAAAGTCCAAAATCAGTTCAATTAAGTCCCACAGTCAATCGTTTCACTGTTAAAAGCGATGCAACCTAGTAATATCAGAAAAATATCGCTAAATACATGTTGGTACGAATATGTGACGCAACCGTTGTAACTCAAACGGACTGATACCGTTAGAAAGTCAATGAAATGTAGTTTTTGAAACTGTCTCTATTTCTTCAGCGCGCGCTAACGGCTAGGATTGGTCCCACAGTAAAAAATGACTTATTTATCTAAATTTTTAAATAAAGCGCTACCACAGCGCCCAGTGTAATGCTGAGTTCCAGCAATCATGTCAAATTAAGAAGAATGTTATTTCTTGGAGTCCAATTGTCTCATTTATCACATTTATAAGGTCAAAGTCCAAAATCAGTTCAATTAAGTCCCACAGTCAATCGTTTCACTGTTAAAAGCGATGCAACCTAGTAATATCAGAAAAATATCGCTAAATACATGTTGGTACGAATATGTGACGCAACCGTTGTAACTCAAACGGACTGATACCGTTAGAAAGTCAATGAAATGTAGTTTTTGAAACTGTCTCTATTTCTTCAGCGCGCGCTAACGGCTAGGATTGGTCCCACAGTAAAAAATGACTTATTTATCTAAATTTTTAAATAAAGCGCTACCACAGCGCCCAGTGTAATGCTGAGTTCCAGCAATCATGTCAAATTAAGAAGAATGTTATTTCTTGGAGTCCAATTGTCTCATTTATCACATTTATAAGGTCAAAGTCCAAAATCAGTTCAATTAAGTCCCACAGTCAATCGTTTCACTGTTAAAAGCGATGCAACCTAGTAATATCAGAAAAATATCGCTAAATACATGTTGGTACGAATATGTGACGCAACCGTTGTAACTCAAACGGACTGATACCGTTAGAAAGTCAATGAAATGTAGTTTTTGAAACTGTCTCTATTTCTTCAGCGCGCGCTAACGGCTAGGATTGGTCCCACAGTAAAAAATGACTTATTTATCTAAATTTTTAAATAAAGCGCTACCACAGCGCCCAGTGTAATCGCTGAGTTCCAGCAATCATGTCAAATTAAGAAGAATGTTATTTCTTGGAGTCCAATTGTCTCATTTATCACATTTATAAGGTCAAAGTCCAAAATCAGTTCAATTAAGTCCCACAGTCAATCGTTTCACTGTTAAAAGCGATGCAACCTAGTAATATCAGAAAAATATCGCTAAATACATGTTGGTACGAATATGTGACGCAACCGTTGTAACTCAAACGGACTGATACCGTTAGAAAGTCAATGAAATGTAGTTTTTGAAACTGTCTCTATTTCTTCAGCGCGCGCTAACGGCTAGGATTGGTCCCACAGTAAAAAATGACTTATTTATCTAAATTTTTAAATAAAGCGCTACCACAGCGCCCAGTGTAATGCTGAGTTCCAGCAATCATGTCAAATTAAGAAGAATGTTATTTCTTGGAGTCCAATTGTCTCATTTATCACATTTATAAGGTCAAAGTCCAAAATCAGTTCAATTAAGTCCCACAGTCAATCGTTTCACTGTTAAAAGCGATGCAACCTAGTAATATCAGAAAAATATCGCTAAATACATGTTGGTACGAATATGTGACGCAACCGTTGTAACTCAAACGGACTGATACCGTTAGAAAGTCAATGAAATGTAGTTTTTGAAACTGTCTCTATTTCTTCAGCGCGCGCTAACGGCTAGGATTGGTCCCACAGTAAAAAATGACTTATTTATCTAAATTTTTAAATAAAGCGCTACCACAGCGCCCAGTGTAATGCTGAGTTCCAGCAATCATGTCAAATTAAGAAGAATGTTATTTCTTGGAGTCCAATTGTCTCATTTATCACATTTATAAGGTCAAAGTCCAAAATCAGTTCAATTAAGTCCCACAGTCAATCGTTTCACTGTTAAAAGCGATGCAACCTAGTAATATCAGAAAAATATCGCTAAATACATGTTGGTACGAATATGTGACGCAACCGTTGTAACTCAAACGGACTGATACCGTTAGAAAGTCAATGAAATGTAGTTTTTGAAACTGTCTCTATTTCTTCAGCGCGCGCTAACGGCTAGGATTGGTCCCACAGTAAAAAATGACTTATTTATCTAAATTTTTAAATAAAGCGCTACCACAGCGCCCAGTGTAATGCTGAGTTCCAGCAATCATGTCAAATTAAGAAGAATGTTATTTCTTGGAGTCCAATTGTCTCATTTATCACATTTATAAGGTCAAAGTCCAAAATCAGTTCAATTAAGTCCCACAGTCAATCGTTTCACTGTTAAAAGCGATGCAACCTAGTAATATCAGAAAAATATCGCTAAATACATGTTGGTACGAATATGTGACGCAACCGTTGTAACTCAAACGGACTGATACCGTTAGAAAGTCAATGAAATGTAGTTTTTGAAACTGTCTCTATTTCTTCAGCGCGCGCTAACGGCTAGGATTGGTCCCACAGTAAAAAATGACTTATTTATCTAAATTTTTAAATAAAGCGCTACCACAGCGCCCAGTGTAATGCTGAGTTCCAGCAATCATGTCAAATTAAGAAGAATGTTATTTCTTGGAGTCCAATTGTCTCATTTATCACATTTATAAGGTCAAAGTCCAAAATCAGTTCAATTAAGTCCCACAGTCAATCGTTTCACTGTTAAAAGCGATGCAACCTAGTAATATCAGAAAAATATCGCTAAATACATGTTGGTACGAATATGTGACGCAACCGTTGTAACTCAAACGGACTGATACCGTTAGAAAGTCAATGAAATGTAGTTTTTGAAACTGTCTCTATTTCTTCAGCGCGCGCTAACGGCTAGGATTGGTCCCACAGTAAAAAATGACTTATTTATCTAAATTTTTAAATAAAGCGCTACCACAGCGCCCAGTGTAATGCTGAGTTCCAGCAATCATGTCAAATTAAGAAGAATGTTATTTCTTGGAGTCCAATTGTCTCATTTATCACATTTATAAGGTCAAAGTCCAAAATCAGTTCAATTAAGTCCCACAGTCAATCGTTTCACTGTTAAAAGCGATGCAACCTAGTAATATCAGAAAAATATCGCTAAATACATGTTGGTACGAATATGTGACGCAACCGTTGTAACTCAAACGGACTGATACCGTTAGAAAGTCAATGAAATGTAGTTTTTGAAACTGTCTCTATTTCTTCAGCGCGCGCTAACGGCTAGGATTGGTCCCACAGTAAAAAATGACTTATTTATCTAAATTTTTAAATAAAGCGCTACCACAGCGCCCAGTGTAATGCTGAGTTCCAGCAATCATGTCAAATTAAGAAGAATGTTATTTCTTGGAGTCCAATTGTCTCATTTATCACATTTATAAGGTCAAAGTCCAAAATCAGTTCAATTAAGTCCCACAGTCAATCGTTTCACTGTTAAAAGCGATGCAACCTAGTAATATCAGAAAAATATCGCTAAATACATGTTGGTACGAATATGTGACGCAACCGTTGTAACTCAAACGGACTGATACCGTTAGAAAGTCAATGAAATGTAGTTTTTGAAACTGTCTCTATTTCTTCAGCGCGCGCTAACGGCTAGGATTGGTCCCACAGTAAAAAATGACTTATTTATCTAAATTTTTAAATAAAGCGCTACCACAGCGCCCAGTGTAATTGCTGAGTTCCAGCAATCATGTCAAATTAAGAAGAATGTTATTTCTTGGAGTCCAATTGTCTCATTTATCACATTTATAAGGTCAAAGTCCAAAATCAGTTCAATTAAGTCCCACAGTCAATCGTTTCACTGTTAAAAGCGATGCAACCTAGTAATATCAGAAAAATATCGCTAAATACATGTTGGTACGAATATGTGACGCAACCGTTGTAACTCAAACGGACTGATACCGTTAGAAAGTCAATGAAATGTAGTTTTTGAAACTGTCTCTATTTCTTCAGCGCGCGCTAACGGCTAGGATTGGTCCCACAGTAAAAATGACTTATTTATCTAAATTTTTAAATAAAGCGCTACCACAGCGCCCAGTGTAATTGCTGAGTTCCAGCAATCATGTCAAATTAAGAAGAATGTTATTTCTTGGAGTCCAATTGTCTCATTTATCACATTTATAAGGTCAAAGTCCAAAATCAGTTCAATTAAGTCCCACAGTCAATCGTTTCACTGTTAAAAGCGATGCAACCTAGTAATATCAGAAAAATATCGCTAAATACATGTTGGTACGAATATGTGACGCAACCGTTGTAACTCAAACGGACTGATACCGTTAGAAAGTCAATGAAATGTAGTTTTTGAAACTGTCTCTATTTCTTCAGCGCGCGCTAACGGCTAGGATTGGTCCCACAGTAAAAAATGACTTATTTATCTAAATTTTTAAATAAAGCGCTACCACAGCGCCCAGTGTAATGCTGAGTTCCAGCAATCATGTCAAATTAAGAAGAATGTTATTTCTTGGAGTCCAATTGTCTCATTTATCACATTTATAAGGTCAAAGTCCAAAATCAGTTCAATTAAGTCCCACAGTCAATCGTTTCACTGTTAAAAGCGATGCAACCTAGTAATATCAGAAAAATATCGCTAAATACATGTTGGTACGAATATGTGACGCAACCGTTGTAACTCAAACGGACTGATACCGTTAGAAAGTCAATGAAATGTAGTTTTTGAAACTGTCTCTATTTCTTCAGCGCGCGCTAACGGCTAGGATTGGTCCCACAGTAAAAAATGACTTATTTATCTAAATTTTTAAATAAAGCGCTACCACAGCGCCCAGTGTAATGCTGAGTTCCAGCAATCATGTCAAATTAAGAAGAATGTTATTTCTTGGAGTCCAATTGTCTCATTTATCACATTTATAAGGTCAAAGTCCAAAATCAGTTCAATTAAGTCCCACAGTCAATCGTTTCACTGTTAAAAGCGATGCAACCTAGTAATATCAGAAAAATATCGCTAAATACATGTTGGTACGAATATGTGACGCAACCGTTGTAACTCAAACGGACTGATACCGTTAGAAAGTCAATGAAATGTAGTTTTTGAAACTGTCTCTATTTCTTCAGCGCGCGCTAACGGCTAGGATTGGTCCCACAGTAAAAAATGACTTATTTATCTAAATTTTTAAATAAAGCGCTACCACAGCGCCCAGTGTAATGCTGAGTTCCAGCAATCATGTCAAATTAAGAAGAATGTTATTTCTTGGAGTCCAATTGTCTCATTTATCACATTTATAAGGTCAAAGTCCAAAATCAGTTCAATTAAGTCCCACAGTCAATCGTTTCACTGTTAAAAGCGATGCAACCTAGTAATATCAGAAAAATATCGCTAAATACATGTTGGTACGAATATGTGACGCAACCGTTGTAACTCAAACGGACTGATACCGTTAGAAAGTCAATGAAATGTAGTTTTTGAAACTGTCTCTATTTCTTCAGCGCGCGCTAACGGCTAGGATTGGTCCCACAGTAAAAAATGACTTATTTATCTAAATTTTTAAATAAAGCGCTACCACAGCGCCCAGTGTAATTGCTGAGTTCCAGCAATCATGTCAAATTAAGAAGAATGTTATTTCTTGGAGTCCAATTGTCTCATTTATCACATTTATAAGGTCAAAGTCCAAAATCAGTTCAATTAAGTCCCACAGTCAATCGTTTCACTGTTAAAAGCGATGCAACCTAGTAATATCAGAAAAATATCGCTAAATACATGTTGGTACGAATATGTGACGCAACCGTTGTAACTCAAACGGACTGATACCGTTAGAAAGTCAATGAAATGTAGTTTTTGAAACTGTCTCTATTTCTTCAGCGCGCGCTAACGGCTAGGATTGGTCCCACAGTAAAAAATGACTTATTTATCTAAATTTTTAAATAAAGCGCTACCACAGCGCCCAGTGTAATTGCTGAGTTCCAGCAATCATGTCAAATTAAGAAGAATGTTATTTCTTGGAGTCCAATTGTCTCATTTATCACATTTATAAGGTCAAAGTCCAAAATCAGTTCAATTAAGTCCCACAGTCAATCGTTTCACTGTTAAAAGCGATGCAACCTAGTAATATCAGAAAAATATCGCTAAATACATGTTGGTACGAATATGTGACGCAACCGTTGTAACTCAAACGGACTGATACCGTTAGAAAGTCAATGAAATGTAGTTTTTGAAACTGTCTCTATTTCTTCAGCGCGCGCTAACGGCTAGGATTGGTCCCACAGTAAAAAATGACTTATTTATCTAAATTTTTAAATAAAGCGCTACCACAGCGCCCAGTGTAATTGCTGAGTTCCAGCAATCATGTCAAATTAAGAAGAATGTTATTTCTTGGAGTCCAATTGTCTCATTTATCACATTTATAAGGTCAAAGTCCAAAATCAGTTCAATTAAGTCCCACAGTCAATCGTTTCACTGTTAAAAGCGATGCAACCTAGTAATATCAGAAAAATATCGCTAAATACATGTTGGTACGAATATGTGACGCAACCGTTGTAACTCAAACGGACTGATACCGTTAGAAAGTCAATGAAATGTAGTTTTTGAAACTGTCTCTATTTCTTCAGCGCGCGCTAACGGCTAGGATTGGTCCCACAGTAAAAAATGACTTATTTATCTAAATTTTTAAATAAAGCGCTACCACAGCGCCCAGTGTAATGCTGAGTTCCAGCAATCATGTCAAATTAAGAAGAATGTTATTTCTTGGAGTCCAATTGTCTCATTTATCACATTTATAAGGTCAAAGTCCAAAATCAGTTCAATTAAGTCCCACAGTCAATCGTTTCACTGTTAAAAGCGATGCAACCTAGTAATATCAGAAAAATATCGCTAAATACATGTTGGTACGAATATGTGACGCAACCGTTGTAACTCAAACGGACTGATACCGTTAGAAAGTCAATGAAATGTAGTTTTTGAAACTGTCTCTATTTCTTCAGCGCGCGCTAACGGCTAGGATTGGTCCCACAGTAAAAAATGACTTATTTATCTAAATTTTTAAATAAAGCGCTACCACAGCGCCCAGTGTAATTGCTGAGTTCCAGCAATCATGTCAAATTAAGAAGAATGTTATTTCTTGGAGTCCAATTGTCTCATTTATCACATTTATAAGGTCAAAGTCCAAAATCAGTTCAATTAAGTCCCACAGTCAATCGTTTCACTGTTAAAAGCGATGCAACCTAGTAATATCAGAAAAATATCGCTAAATACATGTTGGTACGAATATGTGACGCAACCGTTGTAACTCAAACGGACTGATACCGTTAGAAAGTCAATGAAATGTAGTTTTTGAAACTGTCTCTATTTCTTCAGCGCGCGCTAACGGCTAGGATTGGTCCCACAGTAAAAAATGACTTATTTATCTAAATTTTTAAATAAAGCGCTACCACAGCGCCCAGTGTAATGCTGAGTTCCAGCAATCATGTCAAATTAAGAAGAATGTTATTTCTTGGAGTCCAATTGTCTCATTTATCACATTTATAAGGTCAAAGTCCAAAATCAGTTCAATTAAGTCCCACAGTCAATCGTTTCACTGTTAAAAGCGATGCAACCTAGTAATATCAGAAAAATATCGCTAAATACATGTTGGTACGAATATGTGACGCAACCGTTGTAACTCAAACGGACTGATACCGTTAGAAAGTCAATGAAATGTAGTTTTTGAAACTGTCTCTATTTCTTCAGCGCGCGCTAACGGCTAGGATTGGTCCCACAGTAAAAAATGACTTATTTATCTAAATTTTTAAATAAAGCGCTACCACAGCGCCCAGTGTAATTGCTGAGTTCCAGCAATCATGTCAAATTAAGAAGAATGTTATTTCTTGGAGTCCAATTGTCTCATTTATCACATTTATAAGGTCAAAGTCCAAAATCAGTTCAATTAAGTCCCACAGTCAATCGTTTCACTGTTAAAAGCGATGCAACCTAGTAATATCAGAAAAATATCGCTAAATACATGTTGGTACGAATATGTGACGCAACCGTTGTAACTCAAACGGACTGATACCGTTAGAAAGTCAATGAAATGTAGTTTTTGAAACTGTCTCTATTTCTTCAGCGCGCGCTAACGGCTAGGATTGGTCCCACAGTAAAAAATGACTTATTTATCTAAATTTTTAAATAAAGCGTTACCACAGCGCCCAAGTGTAAATTCTCAATTAAGTCCCACAGTCAATCGTTTCACTGTTAAAAGCGATGCAACCTAGTAATATCAGAAAAATATCGCTAAATACATGTTGGTACGAATATGTGACGCAACCGTTGTAACTCAAACGGACTGATACCGTTAGAAAGTCAATGAAATGTAGTTTTTGAAACTGTCTCTATTTCTTCAGCGCGCGCTAACGGCTAGGATTGGTCCCACAGTAAAAAATGACTTATTTATCTAAATTTTTAAATAAAGCGCTACCACAGCGCCCAGTGTAATTGCTGAGTTCCAGCAATCATGTCAAATTAAGAAGAATGTTATTTCTTGGAGTCCAATTGTCTCATTTATCACATTTATAAGGTCAAAGTCCAAAATCAGTTCAATTAAGTCCCACAGTCAATCGTTTCACTGTTAAAAGCGATGCAACCTAGTAATATCAGAAAAATATCGCTAAATACATGTTGGTACGAATATGTGACGCAACCGTTGTAACTCAAACGGACTGATACCGTTAGAAAGTCAATGAAATGTAGTTTTTGAAACTGTCTCTATTTCTTCAGCGCGCGCTAACGGCTAGGATTGGTCCCACAGTAAAAAATGACTTATTTATCTAAATTTTTAAATAAAGCGCTACCACAGCGCCCAGTGTAATTGCTGAGTTCCAGCAATCATGTCAAATTAAGAAGAATGTTATTTCTTGGAGTCCAATTGTCTCATTTATCACATTTATAAGGTCAAAGTCCAAAATCAGTTCAATTAAGTCCCACAGTCAATCGTTTCACTGTTAAAAGCGATGCAACCTAGTAATATCAGAAAAATATCGCTAAATACATGTTGGTACGAATATGTGACGCAACCGTTGTAACTCAAACGGACTGATACCGTTAGAAAGTCAATGAAATGTAGTTTTTGAAACTGTCTCTATTTCTTCAGCGCGCGCTAACGGCTAGGATTGGTCCCACAGTAAAAAATGACTTATTTATCTAAATTTTTAAATAAAGCGCTACCACAGCGCCCAGTGTAATTGCTGAGTTCCAGCAATCATGTCAAATTAAGAAGAATGTTATTTCTTGGAGTCCAATTGTCTCATTTATCACATTTATAAGGTCAAAGTCCAAAATCAGTTCAATTAAGTCCCACAGTCAATCGTTTCACTGTTAAAAGCGATGCAACCTAGTAATATCAGAAAAATATCGCTAAATACATGTTGGTACGAATATGTGACGCAACCGTTGTAACTCAAACGGACTGATACCGTTAGAAAGTCAATGAAATGTAGTTTTTGAAACTGTCTCTATTTCTTCAGCGCGCGCTAACGGCTAGGATTGGTCCCACAGTAAAAAATGACTTATTTATCTAAATTTTTAAATAAAGCGCTACCACAGCGCCCAGTGTAATGCTGAGTTCCAGCAATCATGTCAAATTAAGAAGAATGTTATTTCTTGGAGTCCAATTGTCTCATTTATCACATTTATAAGGTCAAAGTCCAAAATCAGTTCAATTAAGTCCCACAGTCAATCGTTTCACTGTTAAAAGCGATGCAACCTAGTAATATCAGAAAAATATCGCTAAATACATGTTGGTACGAATATGTGACGCAACCGTTGTAACTCAAACGGACTGATACCGTTAGAAAGTCAATGAAATGTAGTTTTTGAAACTGTCTCTATTTCTTCAGCGCGCGCTAACGGCTAGGATTGGTCCCACAGTAAAAAATGACTTATTTATCTAAATTTTTAAATAAAGCGCTACCACAGCGCCCAGTGTAATTGCTGAGTTCCAGCAATCATGTCAAATTAAGAAGAATGTTATTTCTTGGAGTCCAATTGTCTCATTTATCACATTTATAAGGTCAAAGTCCAAAATCAGTTCAATTAAGTCCCACAGTCAATCGTTTCACTGTTAAAAGCGATGCAACCTAGTAATATCAGAAAAATATCGCTAAATACATGTTGGTACGAATATGTGACGCAACCGTTGTAACTCAAACGGACTGATACCGTTAGAAAGTCAATGAAATGTAGTTTTTGAAACTGTCTCTATTTCTTCAGCGCGCGCTAACGGCTAGGATTGGTCCCACAGTAAAAAATGACTTATTTATCTAAATTTTTAAATAAAGCGCTACCACAGCGCCCAGTGTAATTTGCATCATCAATTAAGTCCCACAGTCAATCCGTTTCACTGTTAAAAGCGATGCAACCTAGTAATATCAGAAAAATATCGCTAAATACATGTTGGTACGAATATGTGACGCAACCGTTGTAACTCAAACGGACTGATACCGTTAGAAAGTCAATGAAATGTAGTTTTTGAAACTGTCTCTATTTCTTCAGCGCGCGCTAACGGCTAGGATTGGTCCCACAGTAAAAAATGACTTATTTATCTAAATTTTTAAATAAAGCGCTACCACAGCGCCCAGTGTAATTGCTGAGTTCCAGCAATCATGTCAAATTAAGAAGAATGTTATTTCTTGGAGTCCAATTGTCTCATTTATCACATTTATAAGGTCAAAGTCCAAAATCAGTTCAATTAAGTCCCACAGTCAATCGTTTCACTGTTAAAAGCGATGCAACCTAGTAATATCAGAAAAATATCGCTAAATACATGTTGGTACGAATATGTGACGCAACCGTTGTAACTCAAACGGACTGATACCGTTAGAAAGTCAATGAAATGTAGTTTTTGAAACTGTCTCTATTTCTTCAGCGCGCGCTAACGGCTAGGATTGGTCCCACAGTAAAAAATGACTTATTTATCTAAATTTTTAAATAAAGCGCTACCACAGCGCCCAGTGTAATTGCTGAGTTCCAGCAATCATGTCAAATTAAGAAGAATGTTATTTCTTGGAGTCCAATTGTCTCATTTATCACATTTATAAGGTCAAAGTCCAAAATCAGTTCAATTAAGTCCCACAGTCAATCGTTTCACTGTTAAAAGCGATGCAACCTAGTAATATCAGAAAAATATCGCTAAATACATGTTGGTACGAATATGTGACGCAACCGTTGTAACTCAAACGGACTGATACCGTTAGAAAGTCAATGAAATGTAGTTTTTGAAACTGTCTCTATTTCTTCAGCGCGCGCTAACGGCTAGGATTGGTCCACAGTAAAAAATGACTTATTTATCTAAATTTTTAAATAAAGCGCTACCACAGCGCCCAGTGTAATGCTGAGTTCCAGCAATCATGTCAAATTAAGAAGAATGTTATTTCTTGGAGTCCAATTGTCTCATTTATCACATTTATAAGGTCAAAGTCCAAAATCAGTTCAATTAAGTCCCACAGTCAATCGTTTCACTGTTAAAAGCGATGCAACCTAGTAATATCAGAAAAATATCGCTAAATACATGTTGGTACGAATATGTGACGCAACCGTTGTAACTCAAACGGACTGATACCGTTAGAAAGTCAATGAAATGTAGTTTTTGAAACTGTCTCTATTTCTTCAGCGCGCGCTAACGGCTAGGATTGGTCCCACAGTAAAAAATGACTTATTTATCTAAATTTTTAAATAAAGCGCTACCACAGCGCCCAGTGTAATTGCTGAGTTCCAGCAATCATGTCAAATTAAGAAGAATGTTATTTCTTGGAGTCCAATTGTCTCATTTATCACATTTATAAGGTCAAAGTCCAAAATCAGTTCAATTAAGTCCCACAGTCAATCGTTTCACTGTTAAAAGCGATGCAACCTAGTAATATCAGAAAAATATCGCTAAATACATGTTGGTACGAATATGTGACGCAACCGTTGTAACTCAAACGGACTGATACCGTTAGAAAGTCAATGAAATGTAGTTTTTGAAACTGTCTCTATTTCTTCAGCGCGCGCTAACGGCTAGGATTGGTCCCACAGTAAAAAATGACTTATTTATCTAAATTTTTAAATAAAGCGCTACCACAGCGCCCAGTGTAATTGCTGAGTTCCAGCAATCATGTCAAATTAAGAAGAATGTTATTTCTTGGAGTCCAATTGTCTCATTTATCACATTTATAAGGTCAAAGTCCAAAATCAGTTCAATTAAGTCCCACAGTCAATCGTTTCACTGTTAAAAGCGATGCAACCTAGTAATATCAGAAAAATATCGCTAAATACATGTTGGTACGAATATGTGACGCAACCGTTGTAACTCAAACGGACTGATACCGTTAGAAAGTCAATGAAATGTAGTTTTTGAAACTGTCTCTATTTCTTCAGCGCGCGCTAACGGCTAGGATTGGTCCCACAGTAAAAAATGACTTATTTATCTAAATTTTTAAATAAAGCGCTACCACAGCGCCCAGTGTAATTGCTGAGTTCCAGCAATCATGTCAAATTAAGAAGAATGTTATTTCTTGGAGTCCAATTGTCTCATTTATCACATTTATAAGGTCAAAGTCCAAAATCAGTTCAATTAAGTCCCACAGTCAATCGTTTCACTGTTAAAAGCGATGCAACCTAGTAATATCAGAAAAATATCGCTAAATACATGTTGGTACGAATATGTGACGCAACCGTTGTAACTCAAACGGACTGATACCGTTAGAAAGTCAATGAAATGTAGTTTTTGAAACTGTCTCTATTTCTTCAGCGCGCGCTAACGGCTAGGATTGGTCCCACAGTAAAAAATGACTTATTTATCTAAATTTTTAAATAAAGCGCTACCACAGCGCCCAGTGTAATTGCTGAGTTCCAGCAATCATGTCAAATTAAGAAGAATGTTATTTCTTGGAGTCCAATTGTCTCATTTATCACATTTATAAGGTCAAAGTCCAAAATCAGTTCAATTAAGTCCCACAGTCAATCGTTTCACTGTTAAAAGCGATGCAACCTAGTAATATCAGAAAAATATCGCTAAATACATGTTGGTACGAATATGTGACGCAACCGTTGTAACTCAAACGGACTGATACCGTTAGAAAGTCAATGAAATGTAGTTTTTGAAACTGTCTCTATTTCTTCAGCGCGCGCTAACGGCTAGGATTGGTCCCACAGTAAAAAATGACTTATTTATCTAAATTTTTAAATAAAGCGCTACCACAGCGCCCAGTGTAATTGTCTCAATTAAGTCCACAGTCAATCGTTTCACTGTTAAAAGCGATGCAACCTAGTAATATCAGAAAAATATCGCTAAATACATGTTGGTACGAATATGTGACGCAACCGTTGTAACTCAAACGGACTGATACCGTTAGAAAGTCAATGAAATGTAGTTTTTGAAACTGTCTCTATTTCTTCAGCGCGCGCTAACGGCTAGGATTGGTCCCACAGTAAAAAATGACTTATTTATCTAAATTTTTAAATAAAGCGCTACCACAGCGCCCAGTGTAATTGCTGAGTTCCAGCAATCATGTCAAATTAAGAAGAATGTTATTTCTTGGAGTCCAATTGTCTCATTTATCACATTTATAAGGTCAAAGTCCAAAATCAGTTCAATTAAGTCCCACAGTCAATCGTTTCACTGTTAAAAGCGATGCAACCTAGTAATATCAGAAAAATATCGCTAAATACATGTTGGTACGAATATGTGACGCAACCGTTGTAACTCAAACGGACTGATACCGTTAGAAAGTCAATGAAATGTAGTTTTTGAAACTGTCTCTATTTCTTCAGCGCGCGCTAACGGCTAGGATTGGTCCCACAGTAAAAAATGACTTATTTATCTAAATTTTTAAATAAAGCGCTACCACAGCGCCCAGTGTAATCGCTGAGTTCCAGCAATCATGTCAAATTAAGAAGAATGTTATTTCTTGGAGTCCAATTGTCTCATTTATCACATTTATAAGGTCAAAGTCCAAAATCAGTTCAATTAAGTCCCACAGTCAATCGTTTCACTGTTAAAAGCGATGCAACCTAGTAATATCAGAAAAATATCGCTAAATACATGTTGGTACGAATATGTGACGCAACCGTTGTAACTCAAACGGACTGATACCGTTAGAAAGTCAATGAAATGTAGTTTTTGAAACTGTCTCTATTTCTTCAGCGCGCGCTAACGGCTAGGATTGGTCCCACAGTAAAAAATGACTTATTTATCTAAATTTTTAAATAAAGCGCTACCACAGCGCCCAGTGTAATTGCTGAGTTCCAGCAATCATGTCAAATTAAGAAGAATGTTATTTCTTGGAGTCCAATTGTCTCATTTATCACATTTATAAGGTCAAAGTCCAAAATCAGTTCAATTAAGTCCCACAGTCAATCGTTTCACTGTTAAAAGCGATGCAACCTAGTAATATCAGAAAAATATCGCTAAATACATGTTGGTACGAATATGTGACGCAACCGTTGTAACTCAAACGGACTGATACCGTTAGAAAGTCAATGAAATGTAGTTTTTGAAACTGTCTCTATTTCTTCAGCGCGCGCTAACGGCTAGGATTGGTCCCACAGTAAAAAATGACTTATTTATCTAAATTTTTAAATAAAGCGCTACACAGCGCCCAGTGTAATTGCTGAGCCCA
>JASGCC010001954.1:0-31595 GCA_030067915.1 Hydractinia echinata | reverse complement strand
CTGCTTGCAACAAATGGCTTAATTCTTTTGCAGGAAGATCACAAGAAAATTTTACATTACGTTGGAAGTTCATTTATCAATTCATGTTTCTTCAATCCGTCATAAAGTTTTACGGCACCATTATTTAATTTATCTGCAGAAGAAACAGATTTTAATACGTGGCTGATACGATCTTGTAGAGAAAGATGCTTTAAATTGAAGGTATGTACGAGACTAGCAACACAATCTGCATGCACGGACACGAGAAGCAAAAGTAATTTCCACCTTTCTGCTGACCTGATTCAAATGAAGCTGCAGGACTATCACCCTTAAAGAAACGCATAACATCGATAATGTCATATCCAATGCTTTCTTCATGGCCATGATGTCCTTAATACGTTCATTCGAATATAGAAGTTGTTGATCTGTGGAAGGGCATCTTGCCAAGAGGTAAAGCTCAGGTTTTTCCACAATGGCTTGTACATTTATCCTTATATTGGTATTTAAATAATATTCTTCGTCGGTTAGGAACAAAGCAGGATCGTACATGCATGACACAAGCATTAAAAGGTGACTATGACTAGCAATCGAGGATCCATCATGCCAAAATATTAAGTGACGTCGTCTTTCAAAACATTTCAAAGAATGTTTTAATTTCTCAAAACAGCTTTCAGAATTGTATTCTCCAATTCTTTTTAAATGTTTTATAACGTCATCTTTCGACATGTTGTCGTAATCAGCATCTGACCTAATAACAAAAAAAATGTTTGTTAAGATCTTTGAAATTTTTTAGACTTATCAATAGGTTAACCTTAACATTCATTATTTCTCCTGAAAGATAAAAGAAATTGTGCAAGCTAACCACTAGCCCAAAATTATTGAAAATAAAGGACTACTAAAAGGATCAAACAGTAAGATAATAACCTAAATCTCATGAAGGGTAGATGTTTTTGTAGCATGTCTTCCCGTATTTTCTTTAGTGACATTTTTCGTCCACTCACTTGCACTGTTTCCTCCATAATTTTGTTTTCTTTTAGAACCACCCTGGTGAAATTTTGTGGAATTAGAAGTTCACCAAGTGAGTATTCTCCATTCAAAATTTTCCCTTTTAATGTCTCATTTACTTTGTCATTCGTTGCATCCACTGGTAGGGAAATATCCTTAAAGTTGTTGATGTTGAGTCTAAATATGTAAAGTCTTGTAAAAAAAATTGTACAATTAATGAATTAATGTCTCTCATGAAACTGCTTTAAACATCAAGATAAATGAAGTTTGTTTCATATATACCTGCGTTTTTTTTCGCCTTACTCTAGTAAAACTGTCGTCTAGATCATTTGATGTGACGCAGCATTTATATCTTGCTAAATCGCACCCGCTAAACGATAGGAGTTTTTTCATGACCTGTCCATGATTTCTTGGCAGTGACCCTAAATAGCATATAAATAAATATTAAAGTCGTTGATAATAAATAAATTATTACATGCCTTAATAATTTTGAATTTCTTATGTCAAAAGACATGATTATATACATGATTTTTGCTTGCGCTGGAAATAAATTGTTTAAAAAACATTTTGCCAAGTATACTGACCGTTCATATTTCTTAGTTTATGTCGCCTTTGCTAGATCGGCAAAGTTAATTTTGTGTTCCGTCTGCAATAGCCCTGGACTTCCTCCAGACACTCTTTTTTTGTTCCACTGGAAGTTTTCCAGTGGTCCAGTATGATCGTATGGTCGTTTTAAGCCCTACCAAAAAGCGTACATTACCCATATATAAAATGCCATTTTAATGATTGTATACAATTAGTTTAGAACATTATTTACCTGAGTTTTTTTTGCGACATTTTCATTTGTGCGATTTATAGCATCAACCTTATTTCAAAGCTTGAATGTAAACGCAGTTTGTTTCTGTGTCTTAGGGAGACAGGAACTCCATAGGCGCTATAAAAAATATTGCAATTAAATTAACGCACATTCGAACAGTTTTTATGATATCAACATTCTTATTAGAATTACTGCAAAGTACTGAAATGTTAAAAATTTAAACAGCAAATTAATAAGTTAAGGTCGTTAATTCTTGTGTGTTTACTGTTTTAGATGTCGAAATTGGTTACTAATGTAATCTGGTTACCGTTCAACTGCTGTTTCTGACCATTGATTCTCAATATCTTTTTTAACGGTGCGCAAAAGATCACGTTTTTCGTTTTCGTCTTTCTCCAGTACCAACGTTTTAAACTGGGATGTAAATGACGTATTGTACTTAGATGCAAACTCGTCATCAAGTACGCATACTGCATTGTCAAGTCGATTCTATATATACGTTAAAAAAATAGTTTTTATATGTATGTAGCCTAATTTATTTTATTGTATTATTTAAATTTAATGATAAAACAACAAACCTTAATTTCTTTTTTCCGGAACAAACCACTTTTTTCGGCTTTAATTTTTAACGACGCCTTTTTAAACGGGAAATAACGTCAGCTGCTGTAGGTGCTGTTCTTGACAACCAAGGCAGTTTTGGAAAGTGTGTTTTTCTTTTCTCTGGTGTTAAATTGAACCAAGCTTGCAGAGAAAAAGCATTCTAATAACTGGTCTCTCAAGGTCGGGTTACGTTTTGCTAATGCCGCGACATTTTCGACTATTTTTTGGAAAATTGCGTATAAAGGTCTTGTAGTCGACAGAGTTAACAATGTCACCATATTTCCTGCTTTAATTCCCTGTACCTGTAGTTATAAACACGACCATTAAATACTTTTTTATTTTCGCTCTGAATTTGTTGTAGTGGTGTATCTGTTGTCAAATTACGTACGATCCTATTTTCACAAAACCACAACTAAGCGGATCAATAATCGACATTTTCGCTACATTTACAATACCGCCACTAAAATTTCTGCTATTCCTTCCCGCTTGAAAAAAATATCGTATTTGCCGCCCTAGTAATACGCAAACGTGATTGGACAAAATAACAATTTCGTTCCCAAGCATCAGAGTTATAGAGACAGGACACTGGAAACGAGGGTGTTAAATAGCAGAATGCATTTCGTTGCGCGTCTACTTTATTCTGTTCGTTACAACGAGCCAATCATGGACGAGTATTCCAGTGTACCAGTTACTTTGTCGCTGTATAGTTCAGACCCGGGGAAAAACAACAACAAACGAAAAAAATAAAATAAGCAACAGAAATTTAATGATATTAATGTGCCAAATGTGCCAAATAATAATATACCTGATAGCTTTTTTTTTTTTAAATTAGTGTTTTTGTGCTATTAGATCTTTTCATAATTCTTGGATGAGCCATAAGAAAAAAAAAGTAACAAAATATAAAACAGCTGGCTAGCTATACAAGAAAATAAATTTGACATTGATGTATTTCCTAGTAGAATATGATAAATATCAGTACATTCAATAGCTATACAAAGTATGGTTTCTAAAAATAACATAACTAATAAATAATTGAAATTAAAAAGAAAATTTAACAATAAATATGCTTTGCTCTACCATTGAGCTACCCTTTTTTCAAAGGAACTGGATTTGAACCAGTATCAAGCATGTGAATTACATTTACAAAACAAAGTAAAGAATATTAAAACATCAACATCTATACATAGATTTTCTTTAAGAAACATTTCAAGCTGAAAACACATTTTTTTTCAATGAGAACGATTAAAATCAGGCTAGCTGTTCATATTTTTTTATACTTCTTCCAGCCTAACTTATTCTTATCTGTTTTACAACTTAAAAATTCCTTATTTTATTCCAATTTATGCAATAATTTTAGGTCTTTTGTTGCTGAGGGAACTCTGTAATTGTGCTCATGAACAAGCAAGCATAAGTTTGTGATGGGTTTATTATAGGGCAAAATTCAGACCCAGGTTGTTCCTAGTGAAAAAATAATTTGAGCTTGAGGCTGTTCTTATTTTTTTGTGTTCTTATAAAATGATGACATATTTGTTGGCAAATGAGCTGTGAAATAACTTTTTGATTCTTAAAAGTGACAGAAAACAAGTTTTAAATTTAACGTTAAATGTAAGACCCTTTCGGGTATTAAATACAAGGCAGTTATTTTGAAGTCTTTCTAGTAATGAGTTTTTTTAAGAATAAACACTGGAGATTGCGTTCTGATTGGTTAAGAGTTAACATTGAAATAACACCGCTGAAAAGTAGAAACTGTTTCTAATTTACAGGAAAGTGAATTTTTAAAAGCAAAATCAAAACGAGCAAATCTACACAACTCAGATCAATCCAGCTGAATCAATATTACAAACAAGAATTTGTCTGGAAATTTTTAAGTTTGTAAAAGAGAAAGTGTTTCACACTTTCAATAAGAAGTGTTTTAAACGGAAAGAAGTCGCAAAGAAAAAAGTGGGCATCATATAGAGGTGTCATACAGTCAGGGAAATCCTCTTAATTAAGCTGTATAGCTTAATTTGGAGATCTCCTAAATAAGCTGTATCATACAGCTTAATTAGGTGACATACATCTAAATTAGGAGGTAAAAAAAGTTTTCCCTGATTTCTCGAAAAATGTAAATTTTAGCAGAATCACCGCTGCAGCTCTTTCATCGTCAGTTTCACCACTATATTATAAAAGAAGAACGGTATTTCCAGCACCCCGGGTTCAAAAGATATGAACTATAAACAATGGTTCATTGTTAGTGATAGTCTATTTAAGCTGTACTGCATCCTAGTTAGGATGTCACGTCACGTGATACATCCTATTTAAGCGGATATTTTGAAAACTTCAAATTTAGCGGATCTCCGGGGTGCTACGAAAAAACTAATGTACTGGAGATGTTTATATGCTGGAAATATTGGATTTATTCAGTTAGATAGATGCTAAAATTCAGTTAAATGTGTGTTTTAGACGATCAAAGTTTTGTACATCTTAAATAAGCTGTAAAACGCCTAATTAGACTGTATCATACATCCTAATTAAGCTGACATCTAAATTAAGCTGTACAGATTAATTAAGAGGATTTCCCTGACTGCCTAGGGTTCTAAAATTCAACTTGCCCAGTACAATAAAAAAAATTAAGATAGTAGCTAGGCTAGCTAGCTAAGTCTGAAATTGCTTGTTGATATGCTTCCCTCACAAAATATAAATCATTTCTCCTAGCTTGTTAGCTAGACAGAACTTAGATTAATTAGATTCTGGACTAAGATTAGCTAATACTGACTATTTTTTATTGTTTTATCAGATGTATAAACAAACAAACTAGCTACAAACCGTTTTTTTTTTAATCTGTTGCCTGGGTAAGGTTTGTTAAATATGGCGGCAGGGACCTTGTAGGACGCTAAAGCCTTCTCCAGAAAAATGCAGACCAGGTAATGGCGGCTACTGGAAAGTTTTGAAAGACACCAGAGAAAAATATGCTTGGGGCTAGCTGAATTTTGCTTAATAAAACAAACAAATAACTGAAATACTTAGTAAAAACAATACTTTTAACATTTCTCACATGGTATAAGTCACAAGTTAACCAGAAAACCTAATATCATCCCAAAAAGCAGCTACAACGTCAAAATAATCAAATTTAAGGGGGGAAATCCTAAAATATTAATACTTTCCTCTTTAATCTGGATATATACCATGTAAGATATGGTCAAAGCATGTGTTTGGGTATTATAAAAATAAAGTTTGAACGCCTGATTGTAAAAATTCAGCCAGCCCCAAGCGAAAATATACTATTTTTCATACCTCTTAAACTTTCTCACATTTCCCATGAAAGAGCCAACATTATCCAAGGGACGATATGTTTTATGAAAGTCGAAGGGTTCTACTGACCAAATATAATTCGAGTTTGGTACAGCGGTTAACAAAATCATTATAACAAAGCAACAAAATCAGCAAAAATTCAAAAAGTAAAAAGCGTGTATTTTGCAGACCGTACCTTAACGTCGTCCAGTCAGATCGCTTAACTGAACGATTGACTGTGGGACTTAATTGAACTGATTTGACTTTGACCTTATAGATGTGATAAATGAGACAATTGGACTCCAAGAAATAACATTCTTCTTAATTTGACATGATTGCTGGAACTCAGCATTACACTGGGCGCTGTGGTAGCGCTTTATTTAAAAATTTAGATAAATAAGTCATTTTTTACTGTGGGACCAATCCTAGCCGTTAGCGCGCGCTGAAGAAATAGAGACAGTTTCAAAACTACATTTCATTGATTTCTAACGGTATCATCCGTTTGAGTTACAACGGTTGCGTACATATTCGTACAACATGTATTTAGCGATATTTTTCTGATATTACTAAGGTTGCATCGCTTTTAACAGTGAAACGATTGACTGTGGGACTTAATTGAACTGATTTTGGACTTTTGACCTTATAAATGTGATAAATGAGACAATTGGACTCCAAGAAATAACATTCTTCTTAATTTGACATGATTGCTGGAACTCAGCGATTACACTGGGCGCTGTGGTAGCGCTTTATTTAAAATTTAGATAAATAAGTCATTTTTTACTGTGGGACCAATCCTAGCCGTTAGCGCGCGGTGAAGAAATAGAGACAGTTTTCAAAAACTACATTTCATTGACTTTCTAACGGTATCAGTCCGTTTGAGTTACACCGCTTGCGTCACATATTCGTACCAACATGTATTTAGCGATATTTTTCTGATATTACTAGGTTGCATCGCTTTTAACAGTGAAACGATTGACTGTGGGACTTAATTGAACTGATTTTGGACTTTGACCTTATAAATGTGATAAATGAGACAATTGGACTCCAAGAAATAACATTCTTCTTAATTTGACATGATTGCTGGAACTCAGCGATTACACTGGGCGCTGTGGTAGCGCTTTATTTAAAATTTAGATAAATAAGTCATTTTTACTGTGGGACCAATCCTAGCCGTTAGCGCGCGCTGAAGAAATAGAGACAGTTTCAAAACTACATTTCATTGACTTTCTAACGGTATCAGTCCGTTTGAGTTACAACGGTTGCGTCACATATTCGTACCAACATGTATTTAGCGATATTTTTCTGATATTACTAGGTTGCATCGCTTTTAACAGTGAAACGATTGACTGTGGACTTAATTGAACTGATTTTGGACTTTGACCTTATAAATGTGATAATGAGACAATTGGACTCCAAGAAATAACATTCTTCTTAATTTGACATGATTGCTGGAACTCAGCGATTACACTGGGCGCTGTGGTAGCGCTTTATTTAAAAAATTTAGATAAATAAGTCATTTTTTACTGTGGGACCAATCCTAGCCGTTAGCGCGCGCTGAAGAAATAGAGACGGTTTCAAAAACTACATTTCATTGACTTTCTAACGGTATCAGTCCGTTTGAGTTACAACGGTTGCGTCACATATTCGTACCAACATGTAATTTAGCGATATTTTTCTGATATTACTAGGTTGCATCGCTTTTAACAGTGAAACGATTGACTGTGGGACTTAATTGAACTGATTTTGGACTTTGACCTTATAAAATGTGATAAATGAGACAATTGGACTCCAAGAAATAACATTCTTCTTAATTTGACATGATTGCTGGAACTCAGCGATTACACTGGGCGCTGTGGTAGCGCTTTATTTAAAAATTTAGATAAATAAGTCATTTTTTACTGTGGGACCAATCCTAGCCGTTAGCGCGCGCTGAAGAAATAGAGACAGTTTCAAAAACTACATTTCATTGACTTTCTAACGGTATCAGTCCGTTTGAGTTACAACGGTTGCGTCACATATTCGTACCAACATGTATTTAGCGATATTTTTCTGATATTACTAGGTTGCATCGCTTTTAACAGTGAAACGATTGACTGTGGGACTTAATTGAACTGATTTTGACTTTGACCTTATAAATGTGATAAATGAGACAATTGGACTCCAAGAAATAACATTCTTCTTAATTTGACATGATTGCTGGAACTCAGCGATTACACTGGGCGCTGTGGTAGCGCTTTATTAAAAATTTAGATAAATAAGTCATTTTTTACTGTGGGACCAATCCTAGCCGTTAGCGCGCGCTGAAGAAATAGAGACAGTTTTCAAAAACTACATTTCATTGACTTTCTAACGGTATCAGTCCGTTTGAGTTACAACGGTTGCGTCACATATTCGTACCAACATGTATTTAGCGATATTTTTCTGATATTACTAGGTTGCATCGCTTTTAACAGTGAAACGATTGACTGTGGGACTTAATTGAACTGATTTTGGACTTTGACCTTATAAATGTGATAAATGAGACAATTGGACTCCAAGAAATAACATTCTTCTTAATTTGACATGATTGCTGGAACTCAGCGATTACACTGGGCGCTGTGGTAGCGCTTTATTTAAAAATTTAGATAAATAAGTCATTTTTTACTGTGGGACCAATCCTAGCCGTTAGCGCGCGCTGAAGAAATAGAGACAGTTTCAAAAACTACATTTCATTTGACTTTCTAACGGTATCAGTCCGTTTGAGTTACAACGGTTGCGTCACATATTCGTACCAACATGTATTTAGCGATATTTTTCTGATATTACTAGGTTGCATCGCTTTTAACAGTGAAACGATTGACTGTGGGACTTAATTGAACTGATTTTGGACTTTGACCTTATAAATGTGATAAATGAGACAATTGGACTCCAAGAAATAACATTCTTCTTAATTTGACATGATTGCTGGAACTCAGCAATTACACTGGGCGCTGTGGTAGCGCTTTATTTAAAAATTTAGAGAAATAAGTCATTTTTTACTGTGGGACCAATCCTAGCCGTTAGCGCGCGCTGAAGAAATAGAGACAGTTTCAAAAACTACATTTCATTGACTTTCTAACGGTATCAGTCCGTTTGAGTTACAACGGTTGCGTCACATATTCGTACCAACATGTATTTAGCGATATTTTCTGATATTACTAGGTTGCATCGCTTTAACAGTGAAACGATTGACTGTGGGACTTAATTGAACTGATTTTGGACTTTGACCTTATAAATGTGATAAATGAGACAATTGGACTCCAAGAAATAACATTCTTCTTAATTTGACATGATTGCTGGAACTCAGCGATTACACTGGGCGCTGTGGTAGCGCTTTATTTAAACATTTAGATAAATAAGTCGTTTTTACTGTGGGACCAATCCTAGCCGTTAGCGCGCGCTGAAGAAGTAGAGACAGTTTCAAAAACTACATTTCATTGACTTTCTAACGGTATCAGTCCGTTTGAGTTACAAACGGTTGCGTCACATATTCGTACCAACATGTATTTAGCGATATTTTCTGATATTACTAGGTTGCATCGCTTTTAACAGTGAAACGATTGACTGTGGGACTTAATTGAACTGATTTTTGGACTTTGACCTTATAATGTGATAAATGGGACAATTGGACTCCAAGAAATAACATTCCTCTTAATTTGACATGATTGCTGGAACTCAGCAATTACACTGGGCGCTGTGGTAGCGCTTTATTTAAAAATTTAGATAAATAAGTCATTTTTTACTGTGGGACCAATCCTAGCCGTTAGCGCGCGCTGAAGAAATAGAGACAGTTTTCAAAAACTACATTTCATTGACTTTCTAACGGTATCAGTCCGTTTGAGTTACAACGGTTGCGTCACATATTCGTACCAACATGTATTTAGCGATATTTTTCTGATATTACTAGGTTGCATCGCTTTTAACAGTGAAACGATTGACTGTGGGACTTAATTGAACTGATTTTGGACTTTGACCTTATAAATGTGATAAATGAGACAATTGGACTCCAAGAAATAACATTCTTCTTAATTTGACATGATTGCTGGAACTCAGCGATTACACTGGGCGCTGTGGTAGCGCTTTATTTAAAAATTTAGATAAATAAGTCATTTTTTACTGTGGGACCAATCCTAGCCGTTAGCGCGCGCTGAAGAAATAGAGACAGTTTCAAAAACTACATTTCATTGACTTTCTAACGGTATTTAGTCCGTTTGAGTTTCACCGGTTGCGTCACATATTCGTACCAACATATATTTAGCGATATTTTTCTGATATTACTAGGTTGCATCGCTTTTAACAGTGAAACGATTGACTGTGGGACTTAATTGAACTGATTTTGGACTTTGACCTTATAAATGTGATAAATGGACAATTGGACTCCAAGAAATAACATTCTTCTTAATTTGACATGATTGCTGGAACTCAGCGATTACACTGGGCGCTGTGGTAGCGCTTTATTTAAAAATTTAGATAAATAAGTCATTTTTTACTGTGGGACCAATCCTAGCCGTTAGCGCGCGCTGAAGAAATAGAGACAGTTTCAAAAACTACATTTCATTGACTTTCTAACGGTATCAGTCCGTTTGAGTTACAACGGTTGCGTCACATATTCGTACCAACATGTATTTAGCGATATTTTTCTGATATTACTAGGTTGCATCGCTTTAACAGTGAAACGATTGACTGTGGGACTTAATTGAACTGATTTTGGACTTTGACCTTATAAATGTGATAAATGAGACAATTGGACTCCAAGAAATAACATTCTTCTTAATTTGACATGATTGCTGGAACTCAGCGATTACACTGGGCGCTGTGGTAGCGCTTTATTTAAAAATTTAGATAAATAAGTCATTTTTTACTGTGGGACCAATCCTAGCCGTTAGCGCGCGCTGAAGAAATAGAGACAGTTTCAAAAACTACATTTCATTGACTTTCTAACGGTATCAGTCCGTTTGAGTTACAACGGTTGCGTCACATATTCGTACAACATGTATTTAGCGATATTTTCTGATATTACTAGGTTGCATCGCTTTTAACAGTGAAACGATTGACTGTGGGACTTAATTGAACTGATTTTGGACTTTGACCTTATAAATGTGATAAATGAGACAATTGGACTCCAAGAAATAACATTCTTCTTAATTTGACATGATTGCTGGAACTCAGCGATTACACTGGGCGCTGTGGTAGCGCTTTATTTAAAAATTTAGATAAATAAGTCATTTTTTACTGTGGGACCAATCCTAGCCGTTAGCGCGCGCTGAAGAAATAGAGACAGTTTCAAAACTACATTTCATTGACTTTCTAACGTATCAGTCCGTTTGAGTTACAACGGTTGCGTCACATATTCGTACTAACATGTATTTAGCGATATTTTCTGATATTACTAGGTTGCATCGCTTTTAAACAGTGAAACGATTGACTGTGGGACTTAATTGAACTGATTTTGGACTTTGACCTTATAAATGTGATAAATGAGACAATTGGACTCCAAGAAATAACATTCTTCTTAATTTGACATGATTGCTGGAACTCAGCGATTACACTGGGCGCTGTGGTAGCGCTTTATTTAAAAATTTAGATAAATAAGTCATTTTTTACTGTGGGACCAATCCTAGCCGTTAGCGCGCGCTGAAGAAATAGAGACAGTTTCAAAAACTACATTTCATTGACTTTCTAACGGTATCAGTCCGTTTGAGTTACAACGGTTGCGTCACATATTCGTACCAACATGTATTTAGCGATATTTTTCTGATATTACTAGGTTGCATCGCTTTTAACAGTGAAACGATTGACTGTGGGACTTAATTGAACTGATTTTGGACTTTGACCTTATAAATGTGATAAATGAGACAATTGGACTCCAAGAAATAACATTCTTCTTAATTTGACATGATTGCTGGAACTCAGCGATTACACTGGGCGCTGTGGTAGCGCTTTATTTAAAAATTTAGATAAATAAGTCATTTTTTACTGTGGGACCAATCCTAGCCGTTAGCGCGCGCTGAAGAAATAGAGACAGTTTCAAAAACTACATTTCATTGACTTTCTAACGGTATCAGTCCGTTTGAGTTACAACGGTTGCGTCACATATTCGTACCAACATGTATTTAGCGATATTTTTCTGATATTACTAGGTTGCATCGCTTTTAACAGTGAAACGATTGACTGTGGGACTTAATTGAACTGATTTTGGACTTTGACCTTATAAATGTGATAAATGAGACAATTGGACTCCAAGAAATAAAATTCTTCTTAATTTGACATGATTGCTGGAACTCAGCAATTACACTGGGCGCTGTGGTAGCGCTTTATTTAAAAATTTAGATAAATAAGTCATTTTTTACTGTGGGACCAATCCTAGCCGTTAGCGCGCGCTGAAGAATAGAGACAGTTTCAAAAACTACATTTCATTGACTTTCTAACGGTATCAGTCCGTTTGAGTTACAACGGTTGCGTCACATATTCGTACAAACATGTATTTAGCGATATTTTTCTGATATTACTAGGTTGCATCGCTTTTAACAGTGAAACGATTGACTGTGGGACTTAATTGAACTGATTTTGGACTTTGACCTTATAAATGTGATAAATGAGACAATTGGACTCCAAGAAATAACATTCTTCTTAATTTGACATGATTGCTGGAACTCAGCGATTACACTGGGCGCTGTGGTAGCGCTTTATTTAAAAATTTAGATAAATAAGTCATTTTTTACTGTGGGACCAATCCTAGCCGTTAGCGCGCGCTGAAGAAATAGAGACAGTTTCAAAAACTACATTTCATTGACTTTCTAACGGTATCAGTCCGTTTGAGTTACAACGGTTGCGTCACATATTCGTACTAACATGTATTTAGCGATATTTTTCTGATATTACTAGGTTGCATCGCTTTTAACAGTGAAACGATTGACTGTGGGACTTAATTGAACTGATTTTGGACTTTGACCTTATAAATGTGATAAATGAGACAATTGGACTGCAAGAAATAACATTCTTCTTAATTTGACATGATTGCTGGAACTCAGCGATTACACTGGGCGCTGTGGTAGCGCTTTATTAAAATTTAGATAAATAAGTCATTTTTTACTGTGGGACCAATCCTAGCCGTTAGCGCGCGCTGAAGAAATAGAGACAGTTTCAAAAACTACATTTCATTGACTTTCTAACGGTAATCAGTCCGTTTGAGTTACAACGGTTGCGTCACATATTCGTACCAAACATGTATTTAGCGATATTTTTCTGATATTACTAGGTTGCATCGCTTTAACAGTGAAACGATTGACTGTGGGGACTTAATTGAACTGATTTTGGACTTTGACCTTATAAATGTGATAAATGAGACAATTGGACCTCCAAGAAATAACATTCTTCTTAATTTGACATGATTGCTGGAACTCAGCGATTACACTGGGCGCTGTGGTAGCGCTTTATTTTAAAAATTTAGATAAGTAAGTCATTTTTTACTGTGGGACCGATCCTAGCCGTTAGCGCGCGCTGAAGAAATAGAGACAGTTTCAAAAACTACATTTCATTGACTTTCTAACGGTATCAGTCCGGTTTGAGTTACAACGGTTGCGTCACATATTCGTACCAACATGTATTTAGCGATATTTTTCTTCTATTACTAGGTTGCATCGCTTTAAACAGTGAAACGATTGACTGTGGGACTTAATTGAACTGATTTTGGACTTTGACCTTATAAATGTGATAAATGATACAATTGGACTCTAAGAAATAACATTCTTCTTAATTTGACATGATTGCTGGAACTCAGCGATTACACTGGGCGCTGTGGTAGCGCTTTATTTAAAGATTTAGATAAATAAGTCATTTTTTACTGTGGGACCAATCTAGCCGTTAGCGCGCGCTGAAGAAATAGGGACAGTTTCAAAAACTACATTTCATTGACTTTCTAACGGTATCAGTCTGCTTGAGTTACAACGGTTGCGTCACATATTCGTACAAACATGTATTTAGCAATAATTTTTCTGACCTTACTAAGGTTGCATCGCTTTTAACAGTGAAACGATTGACTGTGGGACTTAATTGAACTGATTTGGACTTGACCTTATAAATGTGATAAATGATGCAATTGGACTCCAAGAAATAACATTTTTCTTAATTTGACATGATTGCTCGAACTCAGCGATTACACTGGGCGCTGTGGTAGCGCTTTATTTAAAAATTTAGATAAATAATTCATTTTTACTGCGGAACCAATCCTAGCCGTTAGCGCTGGCTGAAGAAATAGAGACAGTTTTAAAAACACATTTCATTGACTTTCTAACGGTATCAGTCCGTTTGTTTTACAACGGTTGCGTCACATATTCGTACAACATGTATTTAACGATATTTTTCTGATATTACTAGGTTGCATCGCTTTTAACAGTGAAACGATTGACTGTGGGACTTAATTGAACTGATTTTGGACTTTGACCTTATAAATTTGATAAATGAGACAATTGGACTCCAAGAAATAACATTCTTCTTAATTTGACATGATTGCTGGAACTCAGCGATTACACTGGGCCGCTGTGGTAGCGCTTTATTTAAAAATTTAGATAAATAAGTCATTTTTTACTGTGGGACCAATCCTAGCCGTTAGCGCGCGCTGAAGAATAGAGACAGTTTCAAAAACTACATTTCATTGACTTTCTAACGGTATCAGTCCGTTTGAGTTACAACGGTTGCGTCACATATTCGTACGAACATGTATTTAGCGATATTTTTCTGATATTACTAGGTTGCATCGCTTTTAACAGTGAAACGATTGACTGTGGGAACTTAATTGAACTGATTTTGGACTTTGACCTTATAAATGTGATAAATGAAACAATTGGACTCCAAGAAATAACATTCTTCTTAATTTGACATGATTGCTGGAACTCAGCGATTTACACTGGGCGCTGTGGTAGCGCTTTATTTAAAAAGTTTTAGATAAATAAGTCATTTTTTACTGTGGGACCAATCCTAGCGGTTAGCGCGCGCTGAAGAAAATAGAGACAGTTTTCAAAAACTACATTTCATTGACTTTCTAACGGTATCAGTCCGTTTGAGTTACAACGGTGCGTCACATATTCGTACCGAACATGGTATTTAGCGATATTTTTCTGATATTACTAGGTTGCATCGCTTTTAACAGTGAAACGAATTGACTGTGGGACTTAATTGAACTGATTTTGGACTTTGACCTTATAAATGTGATAAATGAGACAATTGGACTCCAAGAAATAACATTTTTCTTAATTTGACATGATTGCTTGGAACTCAGCGATTACACTGGCGCTGTGGTAGCGCTTCATTTAAAAATTTAGACAAATAAAGTCTTTTTTACTGTGGGACCAATCCTAGCCGTTAGCGCGCGCTGAAGAAATAGACAGTTTCAAAAACTACATTTTCATTGACTTTCTAACGGTATCAGTCCGTTTGAGTTACAACGGTTGCGTCACATATTCGTACCAACATGTATTTAGCGATATTTTTCTGACATTACTAGGTTGCATCGCTTTTAACAGTGAAACGATTGACTGTGGGACTTAATTGAACTGATTTTGGACTTTGACCTTATAAATGTGATAAATGACACAATTGGACTCTAAGAAATAACATTCTTCTTAATTTGACAAGATTGCTGAAACTCAGCGATTACACTGGGCGCTGTGGTAGCGCTTTAATTTAAAAATTTAGATAAATAAGTCATTTTTTTACTGTGGGACCAATCCTAGCCGTTAGCACGCGCCGAAGAAATAGAGACAGTTTCAAAAACATATTTCATTGACTTTCTAAGGAAATCAGTGCGTTTGAGTTACAACGGTTGCGTCACATATTCGTACGAACATGTATTTAGCGATATTTTTCTGATATTACTAGGTTGCATCGCTTTTAACAGTGAAACGATTGATTGTGGGACTTAATTGAACTGATTTTGGACTTTGACGTTATAAATGTGATAAATGAGACAATTGGACTCAAAGAAATAACATTCTTCTTAATTTGACATGATTGCTGGAACTCAGCGATTACACTGGGCGCTGTAGTAGCGCTTTATTTTAAAATTTAGATAAGTAAGTCATTTTTTACTGTGGGACCGATCCTAGCCGTTAGCGCGCGCTGAAGAAATAGAGACAGTTTCAAAAACTACATTTCATTGACTTTCTAACGGTATCAGTCCGTTTGAGTTACAACGGTTGCGTCACATATTCGTACCAACATGTATTTAGCGATATTTTTCTTCTATTACTAGGTTGCATCGCTTTAAACAGTGAAACGATTGACTGTGGGACTTAATTGAACTGATTTTGGACTTTGACCTTATAAATGTGATAAATGATACAATTGGACTCTAAGAAATAACATTCTTCTTAATTTGACATGATTGCTGGAACTCAGCGATTACACTGGGCGCTGTGGTAGCGCTTTATTTAAAGATTTAGATAAATAAGTCATTTTTACTGTGGGACCAATCCTAACCGTTAGCGCGCGCTGAAGAAATAGGGACAGTTTCAAAAACTACATTTCATTGACTTTCTAACGGTATCAGTCTGCTTGAGTTACAACGGTTGCGTCACATATTCGTACAAACATGTATTTAGCAATATTTTTCTGACATTACTAAGTTGCATCGCTTTTAACAGTGAAACGATTGACTGTGGGACTTAATTGAACTGATTTTGGACTTTGACCTTATAAATGTGATAAATGATACAATTGGACTCCAAGAAATAACATTTTTCTTAATTTGACATGATTGCTCGAACTCAGAAGTTACACTGGGCGCTGTGGTAGCGCTTTATTTAAAAATTTAGATAAATAATTCATTTTTTACTGCGGAACCAATCCTAGCCGTTAGCGCTGGCTGAAGAAATAGAGACAGTTTCAAAAAGCACATTTCATTGACTTTCTAACGGTATCAGTCCGTTTGAGTTACAACGGTTGCGTCACATATTCGTACGAACATGTATTTAACGATATTTTTCTGATATTACTAGGTTGCATCGCTTTTAACAGTGAAACGATTGACTGTGGGACTTAATTGAACTGATTTTGGACTTTGACCTTATAAATTTGATAAATGAGACAATTGGACTCCAAGAAATAACATTCTTTTTAATTTGACATGATTGCTGGAACTCTGCGATTACACTGGGCGCTGTGGTAGCGCTTTATTTAAAAATTTAGATAAATAAGTCATTTTTTACTGTGGGACCAATCCTAGCCGTTAGCGCGCGCTGAAGAAGTAGTGACAGTATCAAAAACTACATTTCATTGACTTTCTAACGGTATCAGTCTGTTTGAGTTACAACGGTTGCGTCACATATTCGTACGAACATGTATTTAGCGATATTTTTCTGATATTACTAGGTTGCATCGCTTTTAACAGTGAAACGATTGACTGTGGGACTTAATTGAACTGATTTTGGACTTTGACCTTATAAATGTGATAAATAATACAATTGGACTCCAAGAAATAACATTCTTCTTAATTTGACATGATTGCTGGAACTCAGAAATTACACTGGGCGCTGTGGTAGCGCTTTATTTAAAAATTTGGATAAATAAGTCATTTTTTACTGTGGGACCAATCCTAGCCGTTAGCACGCGCTGAAGAAATAGAGACAGTTTCAAAAACACATTTCATTTACTTTCTAACGGTATCAGTCCGTTTGAGTTACAACGGTTGCGTCACATATTCGTACGAACATGTATTTAGCGATATTTTTCTGATATTACTAGGTTGCATCGCTTTTAACAGTGAAACTATTGACTGTGGGACTTAATTGAACTGATTTTGGACTTTGACCTTATAAATGTGATAAATGAGACAATTGGACTCCAAGAAATAACATTCTTCTTAATTTGACATGATTGCTGGAACTCAGAAATTACACTGGGCGCTGTGGTAGCGCTTTATTTAAAAATTTGGATAAATAAGTCATTTTTTACTGTGGGACCAATCCTAGCGGTTAGCGCGCGCTGAAGAAATAGAGACAGTTTCAAAAACTACATTTTATTGACTTTCTAACGGTATCAGTCCGTTTGAGTTACAACGGTTGCGTCACATATTCGTACGAACATGTATTTAGCGATATTTTTCTGATATTACTAGGTTGCATCGCTTTTAACAGTGAAACGATTGACTGTGGGACTTAATTGAACTGATTTTGGACTTTGACCTTATAAATGTGATAAATGACACAATTGGACTCCAAGAAATAACATTCTTCTAAATTTGACATGATTGCTGGAACTCAGAAATTACACTGGGCGCTGTGGTAGCGCTTTATTTAAAAATTTGGTTAAATAAGTCATTTTTTACTGTGGGACCAATCCTAGCCGTTAGCACGCGTTGAAGAAATAGAGACAGTTTCAAAAACACATTTCATTTACTTTCTAACGTTAGTACCTGGCAGTGTAATGTCTTCTTTACATCCGACGTCTTTATTGGCTTATATCGATCACGTGAGCGGGCGCTATTTTCCTGTAGCGACCGGCTAAAATGTAAACAAAAAAAGTAAACAAACTTTCGTGAAAATTGAACGCTATAAAAATGTCCATAGAAAATCCATGTTTTAAACTAATCGATCCAAGCTTTTGGGAGTACGATGAGATAGATAAATTTATACTTGATCAACAGTCTGTAAAAACAAAATATGCTACAAAATATGGAAGTAATACGTTCAAGAAATTTTGTCAAAGCATCAACGAACAACGAGCAGCAGAGTTGATTCCTCCAAGTGAACTAAACGCTATTCTATGTCAATTTTTCATGAACGTAAAAAAACTTGATGGTAAAGAATACGAGCCTGATACCTTAACCTCCATACATCGCTCGCTACAGAGATACTTAAATGAAAAAAAAACTGATGTGAACATATTGACTGATCCTGATTTTCAGCAATCAAGGAATGTTTTAGCTGCTAAAAGAAAACAACTTACAAAGCTTGGATATGGAAATAAACCTAACGCTACTAGGGAGTTGGAAGAAGACGAAATCGAAAAGTTGTATCAAACTGGATTTTTGGCAAGCATGACGCACACACATTACAGAAAACAATGTGGTGGTTAATTTCCCTTCACTTGGGTTTCGTGCTAGAGACGAGGCAAGGAAACTAAGATGGGGTGATATTGTATATGAATGTGACCAGGAAAAAGGAGAGTGCATTGTTTTAATTCGAGAGAGAGGTACAAAAACACGTACTGGGAAAGAAAATCAAGAAAAACGTTTCTACAATCCTACCGCATATGCTACCGGCACAGACAGATGTCCTGTTTCCTACTACAAAGAATTTCGAAACCATAGACCATCAGAAGCACTAAAGGAAGACTCTCCTTTCTTTCTTGCATTGAAACAAAAAGTGGATTACCCAAAAAATACCATTTGGTACTTAAAAACACCTCTGGGTAAGAACAAGATTGGAGAATTTCTAAGCAAAAAGTATCATAGCCTCGAAGGAAAAGTGGCAAACCACTCAGTAAGAAAGACGTCAATAGGGAGACTGCTAGATGCCAATATTCCAGAAGTATATGTCGCGCAACATAGCGGCCATAAAAATATAGACTCTCTAAAAAGCTACAAAGCAGCTAATAAAACTCACCGTTTTGAAATGTCTCACATCTTGAGTTCTTCAAAGAAAGATAAAATAAATCCACTTAACACCACTCCCAAATCATCCTCGACTATCTCTTCAAAAAAACAAGTTTCGTGTGATGTCTCTACGTTTACTTCGTTTATTTCTGGTGGTAACTTCAACAATTGCTCGTTCAATTTTACAGCAAACACAACCACTCCACTAGCCAAACGGCAATGTTTAGAACTTTCAAAAGAACTATAGGGATGTTTTCATTGTGTTCGAAAAGTTGTATTCAATTAAAATTCTATTTTTAGTTGATCGAACGTGTTTGCTATTGTCAGAAGACATGGTTTCTACATAAACATGTTGTATTTTATTTGTTATCTAAATGCCAATGTTGTTGTAACTTTAAAAATCTCAGATCTACTTTGGCTATAGATCATTTCAAGTCCTATGTTTTTATCAGGCTACCAGGTACTAAATGGCTTATAAACCGTTTAGGCGGGCGCTACGTGGGAAAACAGCAACCTCGGTTGTTTGCATGGACCTCACTGCGTTCGGTCCATGACGTCACAACCTCGGTCGCTATTTTCCCGTAGCGCCCGCCTAAACGGTTTATAAGCCATTAGTATCAGTCCGTTTGAGTTACAACGGTTGCGTCACATATTCGTACGAACATGTACTTAGCGATATTTTTCTGATTTTACTAGGTTGCATCGCTTTTAACAGTGAAACTATTGACTGTGGGACTTAATTGAACTGATTTTGGACTTTGACCTTATAAATGTGATAAATGAGATAATTGGACTCCAAGAAATAACATTCTTCTTAATTTGACATGATTGCTGGAACTCAGAAATTACACTGGGCGCTGTGGTAGCGCTTTATTTAAAGATTTGGATAAATAAGTCATTTTTTACTGTGGGACCAATCCTAGCGGTTAGCGCGCGCTGAAGAAATAGAGACAGTTTGAAAAACTACATTTAATTGACTTTCTAACGGTATCAGTCCGTTTGAGTTACAACGGTTGCGTCACATATTCGTACGAACATGTATTTAGCGATATTTTTCTGATATTACTAGGTTGCATCGCTTTTAACAGTGAAACGATTGACTGTGGGACTTAATTGAACTGATTTTGGACTTTGACCTTATAAATGTGATAAATGACACAATTGGACTCCAAGAAATAACATTCTTCTAAATTTGACATGATTGCTGGAACTCAGAAATTACACTGGGCGCTGTGGTAGCGCTTTATTTAAAATTTGGTTAAATAAGTCATTTTTTACTGTGGGACCAATCCTAGCCGTTAGCACGCGTTGAAGAAATAGAGACAGTTTCAAAAACACATTTCATTTACTTTCTAACGTTAGTACCTGGCAGTGTAATGTCTTCTTTACATCCGACGTCTTTATTGGCTTATATCGATCACGTGAGCGGGCGCTATTTTCCTGTAGCGACCGGCTAAAATGTAAACAAAAAAAGTAAACAAACTTTCGTGAAAATTGAACGCTATAAAAATGTCCATAGAAAATCCATGTTTTAAACTAATCGATCCAAGCTTTTGGGAGTACGATGAGATAGATAAATTTATACTTGATCAACAGTCTGTAAAACAAAATATGCTACAAAATATGGAAGTAATACGTTCAAGAAATTTTGTCAAAGCATCAACGAACAACGAGCAGCAGAGTTGATTCCTCCAAGTGAACTAAACGCTATTCTATGTCAATTTTTCATGAACGTAAAAAAACTTGATGGTAAAGAATACGAGCCTGATACCTTAACCTCCATACATCGCTCGCTACAGAGATACTTAAATGAAAAAAAAACTGATGTGAACATATTGACTGATCCTGATTTTCAGCAATCAAGGAATGTTTTAGCTGCTAAAAGAAAACAACTTACAAAGCTTGGATATGGAAATAAACCTAACGCTACTAGGGAGTTGGAAGAAGACGAAATCGAAAAGTTGTATCAAACTGGATTTTTTGGCAAGCATGACGCACACACATTACAGAAAACAATGTGGTGGTTAATTTCCCTTCACTTTGGGTTTCGTGCTAGAGACGAGGCAAGGAAACTAAGATGGGGTGATATTGTATATGAATGTGACCAGGAAAAGGAGAGTGCATTGTTTTAATTCGAGAGAGAGGTACAAAAACACGTACTGGGAAAGAAAATCAAGAAAACGTTTCTACAATCCTACCGCATATGCTACCGGCACAGACAGATGTCCTGTTTCCTACTACAAAGAATTTCGAAACCATAGACCATCAGAAGCACTAAAGGAAGACTCTCCTTTCTTTCTTGCATTGAAACAAAAAGTGGATTACCCAAAAAATACCATTTGGTACTTAAAAACACCTCTGGGTAAGAACAAGATTGGAGAATTTCTAAGCAAAAAGTATCATAGCCTCGAAGGAAAAGTGGCAAACCACTCAGTAAGAAAGACGTCAATAGGGAGACTGCTAGATGCCAATATTCCAGAAGTATATGTCGCGCAACATAGCGGCCATAAAAATATAGACTCTCTAAAAAGCTACAAAGCAGCTAATAAAACTCACCGTTTTGAAATGTCTCACATCTTGAGTTCTTCAAAGAAAGATAAAATAAATCCACTTAACACCACTCCCAAATCATCCTCGACTATCTCTTCAAAAAAACAAGTTTCGTGTGATGTCTCTACGTTTACTTCGTTTATTTCTGGTGGTAACTTCAACAATTGCTCGTTCAATTTTACAGCAAACACAACCACTCCACTAGCCAAACGGCAATGTTTAGAACTTTCAAAAGAACTATAGGGATGTTTTCATTGTGTTCGAAAAGTTGTATTCAATTAAAATTCTATTTTTAGTTGATCGAACGTGTTTGCTATTGTCAGAAGACATGGTTTCTACATAAACATGTTGTATTTTATTTGTTATCTAAATGCCAATGTTGTTGTAACTTTAAAAATCTCAGATCTACTTTGGCTATAGATCATTTCAAGTCCTATGTTTTTATCAGGCTACCAGGTACTAAATGGCTTATAAACCGTTTAGGCGGGCGCTACGTGGGAAAACAGCAACCTCGGTTGTTTGCATGGACCTCACTGCGTTCGGTCCATGACGTCACAACCTCGGTCGCTATTTTCCCGTAGCGCCCGCCTAAACGGTTTATAAGCCATTAGTATCAGTCCGTTTGAGTTACAACGGTTGCGTCACATATTCGTACGAACATGTACTTAGCGATATTTTTCTGATTTTACTAGGTTGCATCGCTTTTAACAGTGAAACTATTGACTGTGGGACTTAATTGAACTGATTTTGGACTTTGACCTTATAAATGTGATAAATGAGATAATTGGACTCCAAGAAATAACATTCTTCTTAATTTGACATGATTGCTGGAACTCAGAAATTACACTGGGCGCTGTGGTAGCGCTTTATTTAAAGATTTGGATAAATAAGTCATTTTTTACTGTGGGACCAATCCTAGCGGTTAGCGCGCGCTGAAGAAATAGAGACAGTTTGAAAAACTACATTTTATTGACTTTCTAACGGTATCAGTCCGTTTGAGTTACAACGGTTGCGTCACATATTCGTACAAACATGTATTTAGCAATATTTTTCTGACATTACTAAGTTGCATCGCTTTTAACAGTGAAACGATTGACTGTGGGACTTAATTGAACTGATTTTGGACTTTGACCTTATAAATGTGATAAATGATACAATTGGACTCTAAGAAATAACATTCTTCTTAATTTGACATGATTGCTGGAACTCAGCGATTACACTGGGCGCTGTGGTAGCGCTTTATTTAAAGATTTAGATAAATAAGTCATTTTTTACTGTGGGACCAATCCTAACCGTTAGCGCGCGCTGAAGAAATAGGGACAGTTTCAAAAACTACATTTCATTGACTTTCTAACGGTATCAGTCTGCTTGAGTTACAACGGTTGCGTCACATATTCGTACAAACATGTATTTAGCAATATTTTTCTGACATTACTAAGGTTGCATCGCTTTTAACAGTCAAACGATTGACTGTGGGACTTAATTGAACTGATTTGTGGACTTTGCACCTTATAAATGTGATAATGATACAATTGGACTCCACAGAAATAACATTTTTCTTAATTTGACATGTGATTGCCTCGATCTCAGAGTACACTGGGCGCTGTGGTAGCGCCTTTTATTTTAAAAATTTGAGGTTAATAATTCATTTTTTACTTGCCGGAACCAATCCTTGCCCGTTTATCGCTGGTGAAGAAAATAGAGACAGATTCAAAAACACATTTCATTGCTTTCTCCCCCCCACGGTATCAGTCCGTTTGAGTTACAACGGTTGCGTCACATATTCGTACCAACATGTATTTAGCGATATTTTTCTGATATTACTAGGTTGCATCGCTTTTAACAGTGAAACGATTGACTGTGGGACTTAATTGAACTGATTTTGGACTTTGACCTTATAAATGTGATAAATGAGACAATTGGACTCCAAGAAATAACATTCTTCTTAATTTGACATGATTGCTGGAACTCAGCGATTACACTGGGCGCTGTGGTAGCGCTTTATTTAAAAATTTAGATAAATAAGTCATTTTTTACTGTGGGACCAATCCTAGCCGTTAGCGCGCGCTGAAGAAATAGAGACAGTTTCAAAAACTACATTTCATTGACTTTCTAACGGTATCAGTCCGTTTGAGTTACAACGGTTGCGTCACATATTCGTACCAACATGTATTTAGCGATATTTTTCTGATATTACTAGGTTGCATCGCTTTTAACAGTGAAACGATTGACTGTGGGACTTAATTGAACTGATTTTGGACTTTGACCTTATAAATGTGATAAATGAGACAATTGGACTCCAAGAAATAACATTCTTCTTAATTTGACATGATTGCTGGAACTCAGATTACACTGGGCGCTGTGGTAGCGCTTTATTTAAAAATTTAGATAAATAAGTCATTTTTTACTGTGGGACCAATCCTAGCCGTTAGCGCGCGCTGAAGAAATAGAGACAGTTTCAAAAACTACATTTCATTGACTTTCTAACGGTATCAGTCCGTTTGAGTTACAACGGTTGCGTCACATATTCGTACCAACATGTATTTAGCGATATTTTTCTGATATTACTAGGTTGCATCGCTTTTAACAGTGAAACGATTGACTGTGGGACTTAATTGAACTGATTTTGGACTTTGACCTTATAAATGTGATAAATGAGACAATTGGACTCCAAGAAATAACATTCTTCTTAATTTGACATGATTGCTGGAACTCAGCATTACACTGGGCGCTGTGGTAGCGCTTTATTTAAAAATTTAGATAAATAAGTCATTTTTTACTGTGGGACCAATCCTAGCCGTTAGCGCGCGCTGAAGAAATAGAGACAGTTTCAAAAACTACATTTCATTGACTTTCTAACGGTATCAGTCCGTTTGAGTTACAACGGTTGCGTCACATATTCGTACCAACATGTATTTAGCGATATTTTTCTGATATTACTAGGTTGCATCGCTTTTAACAGTGAAACGATTGACTGTGGGACTTAATTGAACTGATTTTGGACTTTGACCTTATAAATGTGATAAATGAGACAATTGGACTCCAAGAAATAACATTCTTCTTAATTTGACATGATTGCTGGAACTCAGCATTACACTGGGCGCTGTGGTAGCGCTTTATTTAAAAATTTAGATAAATAAGTCATTTTTTACTGTGGGACCAATCCTAGCCGTTAGCGCGCGCTGAAGAAATAGAGACAGTTTCAAAAACTACATTTCATTGACTTTCTAACGGTATCAGTCCGTTTGAGTTACAACGGTTGCGTCACATATTCGTACCAACATGTATTTAGCGATATTTTTCTGATATTACTAGGTTGCATCGCTTTTAACAGTGAAACGATTGACTGTGGGACTTAATTGAACTGATTTTGGACTTTGACCTTATAAATGTGATAAATGAGACAATTGGACTCCAAGAAATAACATTCTTCTTAATTTGACATGATTGCTGGAACTCAGATTACACTGGGCGCTGTGGTAGCGCTTTATTTAAAAATTTAGATAAATAAGTCATTTTTTACTGTGGGACCAATCCTAGCCGTTAGCGCGCGCTGAAGAAATAGAGACAGTTTCAAAAACTACATTTCATTGACTTTCTAACGGTATCAGTCCGTTTGAGTTACAACGGTTGCGTCACATATTCGTACCAACATGTATTTAGCGATATTTTTCTGATATTACTAGGTTGCATCGCTTTTAACAGTGAAACGATTGACTGTGGGACTTAATTGAACTGATTTTGGACTTTGACCTTATAAATGTGATAAATGAGACAATTGGACTCCAAGAAATAACATTCTTCTTAATTTGACATGATTGCTGGAACTCAGATTACACTGGGCGCTGTGGTAGCGCTTTATTTAAAAATTTAGATAAATAAGTCATTTTTTACTGTGGGACCAATCCTAGCCGTTAGCGCGCGCTGAAGAAATAGAGACAGTTTCAAAAACTACATTTCATTGACTTTCTAACGGTATCAGTCCGTTTGAGTTACAACGGTTGCGTCACATATTCGTACCAACATGTATTTAGCGATATTTTTCTGATATTACTAGGTTGCATCGCTTTTAACAGTGAAACGATTGACTGTGGGACTTAATTGAACTGATTTTGGACTTTGACCTTATAAATGTGATAAATGAGACAATTGGACTCCAAGAAATAACATTCTTCTTAATTTGACATGATTGCTGGAACTCAGATTACACTGGGCGCTGTGGTAGCGCTTTATTTAAAAATTTAGATAAATAAGTCATTTTTTACTGTGGGACCAATCCTAGCCGTTAGCGCGCGCTGAAGAAATAGAGACAGTTTCAAAAACTACATTTCATTGACTTTCTAACGGTATCAGTCCGTTTGAGTTACAACGGTTGCGTCACATATTCGTACCAACATGTATTTAGCGATATTTTTCTGATATTACTAGGTTGCATCGCTTTTAACAGTGAAACGATTGACTGTGGGACTTAATTGAACTGATTTTGGACTTTGACCTTATAAATGTGATAAATGAGACAATTGGACTCCAAGAAATAACATTCTTCTTAATTTGACATGATTGCTGGAACTCAATTACACTGGGCGCTGTGGTAGCGCTTTATTTAAAAATTTAGATAAATAAGTCATTTTTTACTGTGGGACCAATCCTAGCCGTTAGCGCGCGCTGAAGAAATAGAGACAGTTTCAAAAACTACATTTCATTGACTTTCTAACGGTATCAGTCCGTTTGAGTTACAACGGTTGCGTCACATATTCGTACCAACATGTATTTAGCGATATTTTTCTGATATTACTAGGTTGCATCGCTTTTAACAGTGAAACGATTGACTGTGGGACTTAATTGAACTGATTTTGGACTTTGACCTTATAAATGTGATAAATGAGACAATTGGACTCCAAGAAATAACATTCTTCTTAATTTGACATGATTGCTGGAACTCAGATTACACTGGGCGCTGTGGTAGCGCTTTATTTAAAAATTTAGATAAATAAGTCATTTTTTACTGTGGGACCAATCCTAGCCGTTAGCGCGCGCTGAAGAAATAGAGACAGTTTCAAAAACTACATTTCATTGACTTTCTAACGGTATCAGTCCGTTTGAGTTACAACGGTTGCGTCACATATTCGTACCAACATGTATTTAGCGATATTTTTCTGATATTACTAGGTTGCATCGCTTTTAACAGTGAAACGATTGACTGTGGGACTTAATTGAACTGATTTTGGACTTTGACCTTATAAATGTGATAAATGAGACAATTGGACTCCAAGAAATAACATTCTTCTTAATTTGACATGATTGCTGGAACTCAGATTACACTGGGCGCTGTGGTAGCGCTTTATTTAAAAATTTAGATAAATAAGTCATTTTTTACTGTGGGACCAATCCTAGCCGTTAGCGCGCGCTGAAGAAATAGAGACAGTTTCAAAAACTACATTTCATTGACTTTCTAACGGTATCAGTCCGTTTGAGTTACAACGGTTGCGTCACATATTCGTACCAACATGTATTTAGCGATATTTTTCTGATATTACTAGGTTGCATCGCTTTTAACAGTGAAACGATTGACTGTGGGACTTAATTGAACTGATTTTGGACTTTGACCTTATAAATGTGATAAATGAGACAATTGGACTCCAAGAAATAACATTCTTCTTAATTTGACATGATTGCTGGAACTCAGATTACACTGGGCGCTGTGGTAGCGCTTTATTTAAAAATTTAGATAAATAAGTCATTTTTTACTGTGGGACCAATCCTAGCCGTTAGCGCGCGCTGAAGAAATAGAGACAGTTTCAAAAACTACATTTCATTGACTTTCTAACGGTATCAGTCCGTTTGAGTTACAACGGTTGCGTCACATATTCGTACCAACATGTATTTAGCGATATTTTTCTGATATTACTAGGTTGCATCGCTTTTAACAGTGAAACGATTGACTGTGGGACTTAATTGAACTGATTTTGGACTTTGACCTTATAAATGTGATAAATGAGACAATTGGACTCCAAGAAATAACATTCTTCTTAATTTGACATGATTGCTGGAACTCAGATTACACTGGGCGCTGTGGTAGCGCTTTATTTAAAAATTTAGATAAATAAGTCATTTTTTACTGTGGGACCAATCCTAGCCGTTAGCGCGCGCTGAAGAAATAGAGACAGTTTCAAAAACTACATTTCATTGACTTTCTAACGGTATCAGTCCGTTTGAGTTACAACGGTTGCGTCACATATTCGTACCAACATGTATTTAGCGATATTTTTCTGATATTACTAGGTTGCATCGCTTTTAACAGTGAAACGATTGACTGTGGGACTTAATTGAACTGATTTTGGACTTTGACCTTATAAATGTGATAAATGAGACAATTGGACTCCAAGAAATAACATTCTTCTTAATTTGACATGATTGCTGGAACTCAGATTACACTGGGCGCTGTGGTAGCGCTTTATTTAAAAATTTAGATAAATAAGTCATTTTTTACTGTGGGACCAATCCTAGCCGTTAGCGCGCGCTGAAGAAATAGAGACAGTTTCAAAAACTACATTTCATTGACTTTCTAACGGTATCAGTCCGTTTGAGTTACAACGGTTGCGTCACATATTCGTACCAACATGTATTTAGCGATATTTTTCTGATATTACTAGGTTGCATCGCTTTTAACAGTGAAACGATTGACTGTGGGACTTAATTGAACTGATTTTGGACTTTGACCTTATAAATGTGATAAATGAGACAATTGGACTCCAAGAAATAACATTCTTCTTAATTTGACATGATTGCTGGAACTCAGATTACACTGGGCGCTGTGGTAGCGCTTTATTTAAAAATTTAGATAAATAAGTCATTTTTTACTGTGGGACCAATCCTAGCCGTTAGCGCGCGCTGAAGAAATAGAGACAGTTTCAAAAACTACATTTCATTGACTTTCTAACGGTATCAGTCCGTTTGAGTTACAACGGTTGCGTCACATATTCGTACCAACATGTATTTAGCGATATTTTTCTGATATTACTAGGTTGCATCGCTTTTAACAGTGAAACGATTGACTGTGGGACTTAATTGAACTGATTTTGGACTTTGACCTTATAAATGTGATAAATGAGACAATTGGACTCCAAGAAATAACATTCTTCTTAATTTGACATGATTGCTGGAACTCAGCGATTACACTGGGCGCTGTGGTAGCGCTTTATTTAAAAATTTAGATAAATAAGTCATTTTTTACTGTGGGACCAATCCTAGCCGTTAGCGCGCGCTGAAGAAATAGAGACAGTTTCAAAAACTACATTTCATTGACTTTCTAACGGTATCAGTCCGTTTGAGTTACAACGGTTGCGTCACATATTCGTACCAACATGTATTTAGCGATATTTTTCTGATATTACTAGGTTGCATCGCTTTTAACAGTGAAACGATTGACTGTGGGACTTAATTGAACTGATTTTGGACTTTGACCTTATAAATGTGATAAATGAGACAATTGGACTCCAAGAAATAACATTCTTCTTAATTTGACATGATTGCTGGAACTCAGATTACACTGGGCGCTGTGGTAGCGCTTTATTTAAAAATTTAGATAAATAAGTCATTTTTTACTGTGGGACCAATCCTAGCCGTTAGCGCGCGCTGAAGAAATAGAGACAGTTTCAAAAACTACATTTCATTGACTTTCTAACGGTATCAGTCCGTTTGAGTTACAACGGTTGCGTCACATATTCGTACCAACATGTATTTAGCGATATTTTTCTGATATTACTAGGTTGCATCGCTTTTAACAGTGAAACGATTGACTGTGGGACTTAATTGAACTGATTTTGGACTTTGACCTTATAAATGTGATAAATGAGACAATTGGACTCCAAGAAATAACATTCTTCTTAATTTGACATGATTGCTGGAACTCAGATTACACTGGGCGCTGTGGTAGCGCTTTATTTAAAAATTTAGATAAATAAGTCATTTTTTACTGTGGGACCAATCCTAGCCGTTAGCGCGCGCTGAAGAAATAGAGACAGTTTCAAAAACTACATTTCATTGACTTTCTAACGGTATCATGTCCGTTTGAGTTACAACGGTTGCGTCACATATTCGTACCAACATGTATTTAGCGATATTTTTCTGATATTACTAGGTTGCATCGCTTTTAACAGTGAAACGATTGACTGTGGGACTTAATTGAACTGATTTTGGACTTTGACCTTATAAATGTGATAAATGAGACAATTGGACTCCAAGAAATAACATTCTTCTTAATTTGACATGATTGCTGGAACTCAGCGATTACACTGGGCGCTGTGGTAGCGCTTTATTTAAAAATTTAGATAAATAAGTCATTTTTTACTGTGGGACCAATCCTAGCCGTTAGCGCGCGCTGAAGAAATAGAGACAGTTTCAAAAACTACATTTCATTGACTTTCTAACGGTATCAGTCCGTTTGAGTTACAACGGTTGCGTCACATATTCGTACCAACATGTATTTAGCGATATTTTTCTGATATTACTAGGTTGCATCGCTTTTAACAGTGAAACGATTGACTGTGGGACTTAATTGAACTGATTTTGGACTTTGACCTTATAAATGTGATAAATGAGACAATTGGACTCCAAGAAATAACATTCTTCTTAATTTGACATGATTGCTGGAACTCAGATTACACTGGGCGCTGTGGTAGCGCTTTATTTAAAATTTAGATAAATAAGTCATTTTTTACTGTGGGACCAATCCTAGCCGTTAGCGCGCGCTGAAGAAATAGAGACAGTTTCAAAAACTACATTTCATTGACTTTCTAACGGTATCAGTCCGTTTGAGTTACAACGGTTGCGTCACATATTCGTACCAACATGTATTTAGCGATATTTTTCTGATATTACTAGGTTGCATCGCTTTTAACAGTGAAACGATTGACTGTGGGACTTAATTGAACTGATTTTGGACTTTGACCTTATAAATGTGATAAATGAGACAATTGGACTCCAAGAAATAACATTCTTCTTAATTTGACATGATTGCTGGAACTCAGATTACACTGGGCGCTGTGGTAGCGCTTTATTTAAAAATTTAGATAAATAAGTCATTTTTTACTGTGGGACCAATCCTAGCCGTTAGCCGCGCTGAAGAAATAGAGACAGTTTCAAAAACTACATTTCATTGACTTTCTAACGGTATCAGTCCGTTTGAGTTACAACGGTTGCGTCACATATTCGTACAACATGTATTTAGCGATATTTTTCTGATATTACTAGGTTGCATCGCTTTTAACAGTGAAACGATTGACTGTGGGACTTAATTGAACTGATTTTGGACTTTGACCTTATAAATGTGATAAATGAGACAATTGGACTCCAAGAAATAACATTCTTCTTAATTTGACATGATTGCTGGAACTCAGATTACACTGGGCGCTGTGGTAGCGCTTTATTTAAAAATTTAGATAAATAAGTCATTTTTTACTGTGGGACCAATCCTAGCCGTTAGCACGCGCTGAAGAAATAGAGACAGTTTCAAAAACTACATTTCATTGACTTTCTAACGGTATCAGTCCGTTTGAGTTACAACGGTTGCGTCACATATTCGTACAACATGTATTTAGCGATATTTTTCTGATATTACTAGGTTGCATCGCTTTTAACAGTGAAACGATTGACTGTGGGACTTAATTGAACTGATTTTGGACTTTGACCTTATAAATGTGATAAATGAGACAATTGGACTCCAAGAAATAACATTCTTCTTAATTTGACATGATTGCTGGAACTCAG